>CAMRHE010001278.1:0-144870 GCA_947044405.1 Leptodactylus fallax
GGCAGGGACTGCCACTCTTAAAGTGGGGGGGAATATGTAAGAGACAGCCAATGTTGTCTTAAGCATCATTTGTCTGTATAAACTGTTAATGTTGAATGTATTTCTGTGATTCTGTTCCTTTAAGACAGCAGCCATTGTAATTGTGACATGATGCTGGAGTGAGACCCCCCCCCTTTTATGTCAGCCTGCCTGTTCTGCAGACAGAGTGTGAGAAGAGAAGCAGGAAGTGACGAGACAGAGAGCAGCAGCCATCTTGGCAAGTGTTGTATTGAACTGGTGTGGAGATTTTTCTGTACAGCTAAGCTGTATCTTGGTCCAGAGACAAACAGAGTGTAAAGAGACAACAGGACTAGTGAGTCCACGTGAAAGGAACTGTGCTCAGTGGCTGATCAGTGAGACTGACATTGTGACTGTGTGTATGGATACCACAGATAGAGACTCGCAGTGCTGTTGATGTACTGGACGGCACCTGCTAAATCCCGGCTTACATCCTAGCTCAGTGTATGGATTCGGCAGGACTGTCAGTGTGCTGAGTGGAATCTGCTGTTGGATTACATTGCATTCAGTTGGTTTCCCTGTCTGTTAAAGAGGACTTCATTTCTCCCAAGATCCTGATAACCGTGAGGAGAGGACGCTTCACTATAAAAGAAAGGAACGACTTTGGGCCCCACTGCGCGCTTCTACGGACTGTAAGCGGTCCACCTGGACCACTGGGGAAAAGGGGGTGCACCCAAATGTGAAGTCAGGGTCAGTTAGGGATAGTTTTGAGTATATTGTTCATTCAGTGTCCATACTGCAGAAGTGGACAGAGTAAAAGTAGAAACCATTGCAGAATTTGCCTTGAAATTGTTCATGCTATATTGTATATTTTGCTTGTCTTTAGCCCTGTCATTTTACCTTTAACTAGCCTTTATTAACTTATAGTAAATATATATTTTTTTCTTGAACTACCGCGTGTGCGTTCATTTCTGGTTGCGGAGTCCAAACCACCTGCCTTGCTCTCGGTTCACAATAGGATATGCGCAATCGGCAACAAGATTATAATTTGGCTGAACCAGAAGTTGCACAATTGCTTAGGAACCTGCTAGATCACTGACAGTATTATTGTGCCTGTTAGTGCCAGTAGAAGAGAACTGCGGACATCAATACAGAAAGGCTGCTATTAAATCTGTATCAAGATATAGGATGATTCCAAAGAGAATGGTGTAAAATTATAGCCTTGGTGTTCATAACCGAGAATATTGCACAAATTTATTAACATGCAAAGATACACTATCTATCCAAGTTTTATTTATATACTATAAATGAGATATCCTTTGGTGACATGGCAGGAGTCTATCAGCAGAGCGATGTATCACCACATTGACTATATCACGGCAGAATATGATGGCGCTATATAAGTAAGCAAAATAAATTCATTAATATTATTACATTTTCATTTGGATGTTTGACTTAAATGAAACTACCAGAATGATGGATCAGCTGTGCCAAAAACAACAACTGACCAATTATGTGTTGGCCTCCATGATCACCAGACCTAACACCCTGCCACTTCTGTCTGCAGGGCTACATCAAGGACTCAGTGTATCTGCCTCCCAACCACAGGATCTGAACAATCTGAGAAGACTCATCACTGAAATAGAGGAGGATATGTTGGCACTCGTCTGGACAGTACTGGACTGCCGCCTAGACATCTGCCATGTCACCACTGGAAATCACATCAAACATTTGTAGTGTATAGATAAAACTTGTCTTTTCATGTTAATACATTTGTGATATTGTCTTGGTTATGAATACCAGGAATATAACTTTGCCATTATCCTTTTAAATCATCTTGTATTGATGGTTTAGGACAGGGGTCGACAACTCCCGGCTTATTTCCTTGGCACTGCAGCCCGAGTCCTCGCCCAGCAGTTTCGAATGGACCAAACACGGCCAAAACGAAACTGATATTATTATACTGTGGGGTCTCTTCAGACCCCAGAGTATAATAAGCGGAGCCCCAGGGGAGGTGACAAACATAAAAAATAATGTTACTCACCTCTCCTGCGCTCTGGAGCTGCTCTCTGTTCTCTTTGGCGCTTCTGCCTGAACTAAGAGACCTCAGGGGTCATGTCGGCGTCATTACACATAATGATGCTGACGTGACCCCGGAGACCCTATCAGTGGTCACTGACTTCAGGCAGATGCGCCGAAGAGAACAGAGAGCATGCTCCGCAGAGGTGAGTAACATTGTTTTTTGTGTTTGTCACCTCTCTTGGCCCTCCACTTATTATAATCTGGGGTCTGAAGACTATAGCTAGTGAGTGTCAAAAATTTGGTGGAATATTATAAAAGTAGGAATATTATACTGTGTGGAGGGGCCACTATGGCACATAATACCGTGTGCAGGGGCCGCTATGGGACATATACCGTGTGCAGGGGCCACTATGAGACATAATACTGTTCGCAGGGGCTGCTATGGGACATAATACCGTGTGCAGGGGCCACTATGGGATATAATACCTTGTGCAGGGGCCGTTATGAGACATAACACTGTGTTCAGGGGCCTCTATGGGACATAATACCGTGTGCAGGCGCCGCTATGGGACATTATTTTGTATAATGGTGTGCTTTTAGACAAAAAACTCTGGCTTTTTTTTTTTGTGCAAAAATGCACCATGTGAATGCAGTTTTACATCGAAGTAAAAGTTCCAGTGGCCTAAGAATATAGCAGCATCCAGATATATAGTGTGTTTCCACCATAAGACTGCTGCCATACGGTGCTCCTGGACACATACATTTACCACTAATTGGGGGCTGCACATGCACTTTCATTGCATAGGAAAGTACAGGAGTGTCCCAGGAAATAGCAGTAAATGCATGTGTCCTGAAGCATCTGGTGGCAGCACTTCTGTGTTATGGTTTGTGGTATATGACTTTAGTTTAGGGGTCGTCAGACTTACAATTATTGACCGACACTCCGAGTACCTCATCTTTGATTTTTTAATTTAAATCGTCACATTGAACAAAAAAAAGGTTGCCAACCCCTGGTTTAGGATGTGATTTCATCATTATCAAGCATTGTGTTGAGGAACTAGTTGTCTGATATTTCTGCATATATGTGCAGTTTAGCTATAGTCTATTGTCCAAAGCCTGACTTTGCCCTGTTTGTCCGCCACAGGTGTTTTTAGATATAAACGTTAAACGTTAAACTTCCTATGAGGGTGCTCCAGGCATGTTCACATTGAACAGTAAAGCAAGGTGTACTGAACTCGGCTTCATTGGAGAAATGTGTATGCATTGGAAGAACCAGAGATGTGTCTGATGGGAGTTCCAGTCTCTCTGTAAGTAGTAAAGTCTTTAGTAAAAGAACCCCAGGGGCATAGGCATGTTTGGGACACTAAACCACCATAGCAGTCCCCAAATTTGCCAGGTTTTCTCACTTAGTATCCTTTGGTTGCTTCACCAGCCTTGCTAGTAATGAGTTAGTTAAGAGTGACATAAGAAAGGGAGGTAGGTTGAGTCTTGGAGAGAAAGGGCACTGCCCAGGGTGGCTGTCAGGTTCAATGAGACACCCTGTTATAACATAGGTTGCAAAACAAATATCTGACAAAATAATACACAAAAAGTAATAATTTCATGAATGTGAAGGAAGCTTGTTATTAAGTTCTAATAATAAACCATTATGCAAGAAGTATTCTTCCGATCATATAACCCAGCCCGACCATTGCTTCTATGGGAGAGTATCGATGGGATATGTCATAGAACCTACATATGCCTATCTATACTAATAAACATAAAGGCCTCATGCACCTCAATGGCTTCATACAACCATGAGCTTTGGTGCTCTGTGTGATGCTATCATAGCCTGAGGCCCACGACAATATCATTGACTATGGGTTTATGTATTGGTCAATATCCTAATGTCAATATCCTAATCTATGCCAAACGACTAATCTTTCCTCCTTTTCCTCCCTGTTAGGTTTCCTCTTGGACTGCTTTGCGCGAATATATTATATATATATTATATATTCATTAATTCTATCAGGGCAATCTTTGTGGCCACCTCCACTTTTCACTAGGGCAGTATTATTAATATGTAATGTATATGTTATTGGGTAGATCATTATTACTATATTGCCTATTTGTATTTACCCATTAGTGGCCACTTCCACTTCCATAGTTGTGGTGATATGCGGATGTCGGTAATATTTGTGTTTTTTTGGCTTGGTGTTGGGATTTCTGTATTATATATTTTTAATGGCTAAATTAAAGGCAATGTTTCACCATACATCAGTTATTGTGTCATGAATAGCTGAATAGTATTGTGGCAGCTTCTCAATTAACACAGTTACATTAACACAGTCAAGTCATGTTTAGTCCATTCCATTCACTTCTTTATATAGAAGCCCATCATTAAAGCTAAAAGGCCTGTGAAGAAGATGCGAAGGACAACCGCGTGCGGCATGTACATAGTAATAGCTAAATACATTGTGTCAAAGTCAAATAAGAACAATTCAGTAACAAAGTCATAAATACAGAAATAATGTAGAGAATACACCTGGAAAAAATGTTCATTAAGCAGAACAAACCACAATAAATAGGAACTTCCAGTAACTGCTGCGAAGAGTTTATCTCTATCCGTTCCACTGGGTTTATTCCAAGTGTCTTCAATAGACGTGCTGCAGATCTCGCCATTGACGCTTGTCATAAGAGAATCAGACTGGAGTGAATTATACGTCTCTTTATCCAGCGCTTTGTTCTGCATTGCTGTCTCCATCACAAGGCTCTGTTTTATTCATCCACTTCCTCTTGTTTAGAGAAATTGCACGGAATAGAAATAAACTACAGCTGAGCGTGCGGCGAGGCGAATGGGGCAGATAGAAAATGTCAGGAGTCACATCTGAATGTGAAATAGCAATTTGCTTTCTTTTCAGGAAATCATCTCAGCTTGAAAATGGGTCTTAAGGGCCTAATGCTCAAATTTGTTTATGGACGTTATATAGTAAGCGCATTGTATCCGGGGCTGGATCAAGGTTCACAGAGGCCCCTGAGCAACATATTTGGTGGTGGCCATTTCACAAAAAAAACATCCATGTAATAGCTAGTTTAACCCCACACCATGCGGTGCTATACATAAACAGCACATTGATGGCACGAGCTCAGAAGCTATGTCAGTGGCATTGCACCCTGCTGTTTAAAGGGGTTTCCTGGGTCTTTGATATTGATGGGCTATCCTTAGAACAGGCTATCAATATAAGATCAGTAGGAGCCGATTCCTGATGACCCTTTTGTTGTTTACCAGGCATGGCTCCGTACATATTGCATTGTGCCTGGTACATTCAGAGTACTTGTACATGATTAGGATTTACATGCAGAAAATCTGTACTGAAATCTGCATGTACAGTACAGACCAAAAGTTTGGACACACCTTCTCATTCCAAGAGTTTTCTGTATTTTCATGACTATAAAAATTGTAGATTCACACTGAAGGCATCAAAACTATGAATTAACACATGTGGAATTATATACTTAACAAAAAAGTGTGAAACAACTGAAAATATGTCTTATATTCTAGGTTCTTCAAAGTAGCCACCTTTTGCTTTGATTACTGCTTTGCACACTCTTGGCATTCTCTTGATGAGCTTCAAGAGGTAGTCACCTGAAATGGTTTTCCAACAGTCTTGAAGGAGTTCCCAGAGATGCTTAGCACTTGTTGGCCCTTTTGCCTTCACTCTGAGGTCCAGCTCACCCCAAACCATCTGGATTGGGTTCAGGTCTGGTGACTGTGGAGGCCAGGTCATCTGGCGTAGCACCCCATCACTCTCCTTCTTGGTCAAATAGCCCTTACACAGTCTGGAGGTGTGTTTGGGGTCATTGTCCTGTTGAAAAATAAATGATGGTCCAACTAAACACAAACCGGATGGAATAGCATGCCGCTGCAAGATGCTGTGGTAACCATGCTGGTTCAGTATTCCTTCAATTTTGAATAAATCCCCAACAGTGTCACCAGCAAAGCACCCCCACACCATCACACCTCCTCCTCTCCTCCTCCATGCTTCACGGTGGGAACCAGGCATGTAGAGTCCATTCGTTCACCTTTTCTGTGTCACACAAAGACACGGTGGTTGGAACCAAAGGTCTCAAATTTGGACTCATCAGACCAAAGCACAGATTTCCACAGGTCTAATGTCCATTCCTTGTGTTCTTTAGCCCAAACAAGTCTCTTGTGCTTGTTGCCTGTCCTTAGCAGTGGTTTCCTAGCAGCTATTTTACCATGAAGGCCTGCTGCACACAGTCTCCTCTTAACAGTTGTTGTAGAGATGTGTCTGCTGCTAGAACTCTGTGTGGCATTGACCTGGTCTCTAATCTGAGCTGCTGTTAACCTGCGATTTCTGAGGCTGGTGACTCGGATGAACTTATCCTCCGCAGCAGAGGTGACTCTTGGTCTTCCTTTCCTGGGGCGGTCCTCATGTGAGCCAGTTTCTTTGTAGCGCTTGATGGTTTTGGCCACTGCACTTGGGGACACTTTCAAAGTTTTCCCAATTTTTCGGACTGACTGACCTTCATTTCTTAAAGTAATGATGGCCACTTGTTTTTCTTTACTTAGCTGCTTTTTTCTTGCCATAATACAAATTCTAACACTCCATTCAGTAGGACTATCAGCTGTGTATCCACCTGACTTCTGAACAACACAACTGATGGTCCCAACCCCATTTATAAGGCAAGAAATCCCACTTATTAAACCTGACAGGGCACACCTGTGAAGTGAAAACCATTTCAGTTGACTACCTCTTGTAGCTCATCAAGAGAATGCCAAGAGTGTGCACAGCAGTAATCAAAGCAAAAGGTGGCTACTTTGAAGAACCTAGAATATAAGACATATTTTCAGTTGTTTCACACTTTTTTGTTAAGTATATAATTCCACATGTGTTAATTCATAGTTTTGATACCTTCAGTGTGAATCTACAATTTTTATAGTCATGAAAATACAGAAAACTCTTGGAATGAGAAGGTGTGTCCAAACTTTTGGTCTGTACTGTATATGCACGGCAATCCATGTGAAAAATCTGCACCAACTGGTGCAGAATTTGGTGTTAATTTACATATGTACATGGAGATTTCAAAGCAAATTTTGAAGGCTTTTTCTGGGTCATTGATACTGATGGGCTATCCTTAGGATAGAACATCAATACCAGATCAGTAGGAGTTCTATTCCTGGCAACCGTTCTATTTTCTGCCAGGCACAGCTCTGTATATATTGCAGTGGCTCTGCGGACTACAGTTTGGTCCCATTTAGATGCATATGATCAGGATTTACAGGGTAAATATTCCCAATTGTATATGCACAGAAATCTATGTGCAAAATCTGCCTTTTGGTGTGGATTTTCATCTATGTACATGCAGTTTTACATGTGGATTTTGAAGCCATTTTTTATAAACCCTACACAGGAAAAAAGATAAAGTAAATTGACTTGCAGCAGATTTTAAAATTTGCACCAAAGGTCAATTTACCTACAGAAAAAAATCCACAGAGAAATTTCTCATTGACTTTAACCTGTCATGTGGTTTTTCCAACATAAACTGGTCTCATATTGTGCAGGATGAAGTAATTCCCTTTCCATTGGTGCCATTTGTGATCTTACTATTGCATCAAAGTGAAGTTATAAATGTCTGAAAGCATAAAAAGTCCTAAGTCATGGGGGCGGTGGCAGCTTCAGCCTTACTAATCACACCTCCCTTGTGACGTCATGGAATAAGGAGATTGTGAGGGAGATATCACTCACATCCAGTTGGTGTAAATAGTAAAGGGACAGCGTGACAAGGCTGAAGCTACTCATCACCCCCATGACTACTTAGGTTAGCTTGCATATGACATTTTATACTTTCACAAACTTCACTATAATGCTAACAGAGTTTGGGGTGGATTTTCTGCATTGAAATCCACACAGAAAATCCACAAATAATCCTAATCATCTACATGTACCCTTAGTGAATGTTGCTCTGAGTTGTAATACCAGCCACAGCCACTAATAAAGTACAGCACTGTGTCTAGTATTCAATAAAGGAAAACACTGTGGAACAATGAAGGATCTGTGAGCACTGCAGATACCTCAATCAATGTATTAGTGGGAGTGTGGAGAGTTGGAATCCCACAGATATGGTATTGATAGCATATCCTAAGGACAGATCATATATATCAAAGTCCAAGAAAATTCTTTTACCCTTTAGATGCTGCAGTAAATAGCAACCGCAACCCTTAAGGGTGTAGACAAAAGAAGTCTCCCTATGTAACTCCATTGTCTCAGTCGTGTCATGGACACATAGGTGCACATTACCATTATCTGACTTGTGTCTTGTAACAAACACACCTGTGTGTCTATAAGACTGTAGCAGATTCTTATCCACTGGATGTGGATGCAAGCAAATAATTTGTCTAGCTCTTCATAAGACAATAATCTTTATTTTCTGACACTGTGAAAGGGTCTATTCAGACAACCAAATTGATTCTCGGTTTTTCTCCGCTGATTTGTATCCCGTGTGGGATCCGATTTTTCATGGACTTATTCTCATCGAATTGGTATAAATGCAACCATTGTCCATTGTTCACTCTGACCACTAAGTCTAATAATAGACTCACAAATGCCAATTCTGTAGGGGTTTTCTTTGCAGCAGTCACCTCATCTACATCACAAATAGAATTAGAATAGAAGATAAGACCTCTATAGATAACACCACATAACACTTATCATAACATTCATTACTGATAATGGATGATGTCCCAGCTTATCTACTCCCCCTTCCTGCACTGAGAATGTCTAGAAATCCTAGAAAACCTACAGCCTTGATTATGCTGTAAAGCATATCACTAAATGCTGTTAACATCGCAGAGGAGAATCTCAGGCAAGATGGCTGCCTCCATAATCATATACAGAAAATACAATTAAAAAAAATCTACAGATTAGAAAAAAGTGATAGATTTCATATTGTTTAATAAATAAATAATGGATGATACATTCCTTGTAAAGACGATCGGCGGGTCTCATGTATACACCCCAACTAATGAAACTTCAGAAGGTTAAGGGCATACCACATGCGCCCATCTTGTTGGCTGATGTCAATGGGCACGGGTGCTCCCAGGTCATACATTTACTTTACAAAAAAGCAGATTTGTTTCTGTAAGGAAGCATTATTGTAATGAGCGAGGAGAGATTCGGAGCCAGCGCATTTGTAGAAATATTCCTTGGTTGTCAGAGAAACAAACACCTGTTTGCCCTCCAAAAATTGGCCAGAATTTTGCATAATCTCTAGACAGGCAGTTCCCTTCCCGGTTTAATCTGTACTTTAATACAATGCAGTTTGGCTTGTACCTCAATAGGAAAGTATCATCCAGATTCACACAATTTATTTTAGATTATATTAACTATGTGAAGCATACACAATTGTAATATGAAAGAAATGCCGTCCTGACTTCATGACGTCTGTAGTTAATATACAGCAGAAATGAGGCAAATCTGTGCATTCGCCTGAGGATTTTTTCATGTGGGCCTGGCACTGAACTAACTCATCTGCTCACTGCCACAGCAACTACCTGCAGCCACCACTAGGGGAGCTCCCAGCACACAGGTATACTTTATAATACTCCCACAGAGTTTAAAGGGGTTATCCAGTTTCTAATATTGATTGCCTATCCTTAGAATAGTTTATCAATATTATATCTATATGTTTTTTTCTTTATAAAAAGCACAAAATTTTGTAATTTTCACTCAAACCCAATGACTCTCTGGCACTTACTAATTCTGTAGCAGTTATTTCATTTACATTGCAGACAGGATTACAATAGGAGATAACACCACTGACCCATCATTGCATTCACTACTGACAATAGATGATGTCACATCTTATCTACTCAACTCTCTGCACAGAACATGTCTACAAAACGCTTCCATAGACCTCAGTCAGCTCCAGTCTATTGCTGCCTATGGCCATGACTAAACCCATACTGTTAAATGCTGCCAACAGCAGTGCAGAAGCTCAGACAAGATGGCAGCCCATGTATAGAAAGTTGAATAAAAAAAATAAATCAGAAAATAAAAACTGATTAGAAAAAAATTATATATTTCAATATCTGTTTTTAATAAATACATTATGACACATTCCCTTTAATCCCAGCTATATATATCCATATGCTGATAACTCCCCCTACTGGTGGGTGCATGAAGCCAGATTTAATTATCAAGTAAGTACAACAGATCTCTGGCTCTTTTTGGAAAATGTGTGACTACAACAGCAAATACAAAGTAGATTTAATGGAGCTGTCAGTACGGAGCGGGGCACATTGTGAATTTTGGATGTGTTTTCTGCCTACACCTCTGGATAAGAGTGTGGTAAACTGGTAAGGATCAGTAATGGAGATCTTGTCTTCTGTTCATACTTCGCAGTGTGGCATGGCTGATAACTTAAGGTGAAAACCCAAAATGTAACTAGCTAGATATTACAGTCACAAATAGTATTCAGAGGTAAAATTATATAGAAATGAAAAGTTAAAGTGACGTTCAGCAATATCAGACTGAGAAGAGGTTGACTGTTATGTTCTTATTAAAATGCTGTCCATATATCACACATATTTCCACTGGTGAAGTTTTTGAGCCTCAAAGAGGACATATCAATTCAAGAGCTGCACTATGTTAGCAGTTAGTTCTGCACTGCGGCTTAGGGTTTGTTCACACTCAGTTGGAGATTATGTTACATTTGTTTGGAAGAATAGCACAGCATGCAGAAACTGCATTAAAATAATATACACTGTCAGAAACATTTGTCCCTTTATAAGGCAGCGAGGTTTGTCAGGCACCATGACAGATCTGGCACTCTGTTATCTCTGCTTTCCTTACTCTACCATGGAAGAAGAAAACAAAAGCTAGACAGAGGTGCGAACAGAGCTCAATACAGAACATGTCCGTATTCACTAGAGATATGGAAAAAGGTTATCTGCATGAGACAACCCCTTTACAGCCCAAAACTGGATCAGAAATACAGTTTATGCTTCACATGTTCAAACTATGTTTTTAGTTCAACGAATGTTTTATGTTCAGTGTATGTATCTGCAAAGTTCCCAATGCATACACCGAACAGTTCCCACTGACCCTATATATGCCAGAAATTATCCTTTTGGAATATGTTTGGCAGAAGAGTGATAAGCGATATTATGCAGTACTTGACCAACAACTAAAGTTGTCTACAGTCCTTAAAGAGGACCTTTCATGTCCTCATCAATGTGCGGTTTTATATACCGGATTTCCTGGTATGTGCCCCGGTGATGGAGATATCAGTGCCGCTAATTTCAGGACCAATATCTCGCCACTGTCAGAAGGGTGTTCATTACTGCCCAGCGATGACGCTGAGTTGTGAGGAACGCCCCCCCAAGTACAAGTCTGTGGAAAAGTACTGTCAGGGAGGGCGTTCCTGTTTGCTTTCTAGCGGTATATAAAACCGCACATTGATGAGGACATGAAAGGTCCTCTTTACGGTTGCTCGTTTCTTGCTGCATCTTCAAATTTGGCTGTGTATCAAAAGGCAGTTTATACCATCAGAAAGGCTTCTGATTGGCTCCAAATTTATTCTGCAGAAGGACAATGACCCCAAACATACAGCCAATGTCAATGTATAGACTAGCATAGTTGATTGTCGTGCATTATCTATAGGAGTCAGTGACCTACAGCATGTCATACAGGTCGGAGGCTTCTGCGCCGTTATACATCAGGAGAATTTCACAATGTATACCTATGATATACACTGTGAACTCAGCATGAACAGAGAGTTAGGCTAAGGTCCCATGTAGCCTCAGCAAAAAAGTGCTGCGGGAAAAACCGTGGCAGGAACGCATCATGGTTTTTCCTACAGTGCTTTTCACAGAAACCGCTGCGGACTTTCTGCTTCCATTATACCTATAGGTAAACTGCCGGCGTTTCCGTAGGTATAATTGACATGCTGAGATTTCCAAATCTGCAACGATTTTGAAAATCACAGCGTGTCTGCTGCGCATATTTTTCTGCAATGTGTGAATCCCATCCACTTTGCAGGGACGTTTTTTCGGCAGCGTTTAAGCCACATGGGGCCTTACAGAGTCTTTTGAGAGTCCCAAAATGTGTGAATTGGAACCAGACAGGAAACATTCCAAGTGCATTGAAACATGTTGGCTGCATTAAATATCCCCACATATCCTATGACTGGTATGATTATGGCGCTAGGTGGAGAATGGGTGTCATCACCACTAACCAACACCCAATCTCTTACAGTGATCTGTGGATATACAATATGTCCTTATTTTCGGAGAAGGGTATTAACTATTTATTGCCTATTATTGCAGTTACTCTTTTCTGCTGCAACCTAATGAAATGTACATAGACATATAATTATATACTTGAGTAGTCCTGTATGGGAAAATTTCCATTTGATAGCTTATTACCACACCTGCACGTGGAATTCTCCTCTCCACCCTAAAGAGATATATACCAGCTTGAACTCATGAGCTGTTATCATATAGCAGAGCAGGAAAATCTACAGCAGGGTATATGGGAACTGCAATATAAACATAGAAACCATGTTAAAAGACCTGTGCTCGGGGGCCTTTTCACGGGCTGTCCTGGCAGAATTCCTAGGCACACTTATATTCGTATTCTTTGGTCTTGGTAGTGCCTTATCATGGCCATCTGCACTCCCAAGTATTCTGCAAATCTCCTTAGCCTTTGGTTTAGCTATAGCGACCCTTGTTCAGGTAACAGGGCATATTAGTGGAGCTCATCTGAACCCTGCAGTGACGCTGGCATTCCTGGTGGGGTCTCAGATCTCCATCCTGAAATTTGTGTTCTACATCTTGGCTCAGATGTTGGGAGCTGTGGCTGGAGCTGGGTTACTCTATGAGTTCACACCAGACAAAGTGCGAGGGAATCTTGCCATCAATTCGGTAAGTAAAAGATGGAAAGATGAGGGGAAACCATGTGAACTGCTCTGATATCTCCTGTATATACATATACATGTTTCATTTGTTTTCTGCATGTTTTATAGTCTTATTTGATTTTCTTAAAAAAAGCCAATATAAAATATTTTTTTTAGTTTAATTATTATTTTAAAATGTTAAAAATATATGGTGATTAATGGAAACCATCATCAGGCATGCAAACTGCTACTTGTACTGTGGAAATTACTTTTTAAAGTAATTTTGGTTACAGCTCAGATATACCACAGCGAACCAATATTTCACCTTGATGTATAACAAGTACTGTAACATATCACTAGTCAGACAATGGCAGCTTTTTGACCATATCCAGGCAGCAACACTAGATTTATTTTCTACATTTTGCACGGTAGAAGCACAACTTATCTAATAAGCAATACAGTTCATACAAAAATAAAGTTTTTACTTTAAAGATTGTCAGCAGGAAAATCATTATACTAATGAAAGTACCTTGTAGGGCAGATTCTACATTTTCCAAAGATGTCTTTCTTATTCTGCATTGCAGCTCCATTTTCATGAAAAACAGTGTTACATTCTTATGCAAAATGCAAATATGTCACTTAAGCAATGGAGGTAGGAGCTGGGCAGCACTTAGAGCAGAAGCCCTGACGGAGGAAGAAAGCCCCTAAAGCCCTTTTCAGCTAATCTGCATAAGAATAAAAATGTTCATGAAAATTGAACCACAATGCAGAATAAGAAAGACATATTTGGAAATTGTAGAAGAAGCTCTACAAGGTTCTATGATTAGTTTTATACCAATTCCACCTGTCAGACTCCCTTTAAAAAGGACCTTGCACCACCTCTGCAAAGTCCAGCTGTTTATAGGCGCTGCTCCGACACAGTTGGAATTTCTTTCTCTAGCACCCACTGTTCCTGAGAAATAAGTGCAGTTAATTTTTGTGCCTGACATACTATTTAGACTCTGTACTGTCAGGTGGGCACTGTCAGGCAGCAGCAGGCAACGCGGGTTGTGATTTGAGCTCTGACACTGACCACCTCTGATTAGAGCTCTGAATCACACTCTCTTTTTTGCATCTAATGACACCGCCCACCTGACACTAGAAAAACTAAGCAGCATATCAGGCACCACAACTAACTGCACTGATTGCTCAGGAACAGTTGAGGTAGAGAAAAAAAAATTACAGCTGTGCCAGAATCAGCAGAGCGGCATCTATTAACAGATGATAAGAACTGTTAGTGGAGGTGGTGAAAGGGCCTCTTTAATGTGGATTTCTTTTCTTTATAATTGACTTTTGATGTTTTGGGTCTATTACCTATAAAGCCCACCTGTGAAGCTATGGTCATGTTAGATCTAGCAATGAGAAGAGATCAGACTTACAGGATTCATTGAAACATTATTTAAAGATACAGTAAACCCTTCGTGTAAGAATTTAAGCTTGTATGTGGCCATAGTTCCCACATGTGCTATGTACCATAATGTGATCAGGTAGTCTATACCTCATCCAATGAGTTAAAGGGCAAATATCAAGTATCTGAATTCTCATGTTGGTAAAAGACTATCTTAAACCTGCATGCATACAGAAATACATATGTCCAGATTGCGTGATACCAGTATTAAGCTGTGCATAGTGTCTTCCCATAAAAATAAACATAGCAGATAATAGTTTGCCAATAGTCTCCATTTATTTCAATACTGTGAAATTGCAGATCAATGAGGACACCACTCCTGGCAAGGCTGTTGCTGTGGAGCTGTTCCTCACCATGCAGCTTGTCTTGTGCGTCTTTGGTACAACAGATAGTCGAAGAACAGACAACATCGGATCACCAGCTTTATCCATTGGTCTTTCAGTCACTTTAGGACATCTCCTTGGGGTATGTAAAAATTAAAAAATTATCATGACCCTTTAAATCTGAATTAGAATTTCTTCAGCACCCATTTATCTTTGTATGACCACATGATTCTTCATCTTCTGCCAATGCCCTATAGAGATGTTTAGTGGGTGTAATGGCAGAAGACTTGTGGCAAATTGACTTGTAACATGCTGTGCAGCATGTGCTATCTATAATTTAATAAGAAGAATATTTATTTACACAGTGCCAACATATTCCACAGCATTTTACAAATCAGAGTGTACATATACAGACAAAATAAGACATTACAAAGTAACAAATAACTCAACATATCAAACAATAGGAACGAGGGTTCTGCTTACAGTCTATAAGCAAGCAAATTACACAAAAGGTGCTAGATAAAGAAATCAGGTTCTATGGAATAATGTAGAAGGGGTTGAAAGGAGGAAAGCTAGTCAGTAAATGTGATAGGACTGCCTAGAAAAATGTGTCTAAAACTGTGGATATTGGGATTAAACTACTTGTCCAGGGTAGTGCATTCCAGAGAACTGGTGCAGCTTGAAGAATGTCTTGGACACCGGAGTGGGAGGTTTCTGGATGATGTTAGGTCTTAGATTGATGCCAGAATGGAGAGCACAGATAAGGGTTAGACAGAGATGAGGGATGAGATGTATTTGGTGCAGCACTGTGGACATCATGTGGTAGATTGGCAACCAGTACACTGACTAGCACAGACTGGAGACATCAGTATAGTAGTTGGATAGACAAAAGAACATGGCTGCTGCATTCAGAATATATTGCAGAGGGGAGAGTTTAGTGAGGGGAAGACCATCTAGGAATGAGTTACAATAATCAAGATTAGAATGGATCAGGGCAATAATGAGAGGTTTTGTTGTGTCCATAATAGAAAAAAATGGGTCAATTCTGGAGATGTGTTTGAGGTGTAGGAGACCAGCCTCCAACAACTGCTAGGAAACAGACCATGGCACCCTTTAAATTTGTGTGTTTTCTGCAGAGCCATTATTGTGTTAGAGCTTGGGTCCACTAAAGGATCTGGTACTTCATTGCCTAGGTATGTAGGTGGCATATTCATGCAAATGATTTGAATGCGGGGAGTGAAGGAAACATCTGAATCAACCATAATCCCAAAACAGAAGGCGTGTTGCCTAGGAGTTATTGTAGTACCACACATTGAAATGGAAATGTCAAATTTAAGGAGGTTACTAAGAGGCAAGAAAAAAAAAGTTCAGTGTTTGAAAGATTCAGTTCTGGTGGAGATAGAAAGGACATAATTCTGTGAACAGCAGGCAGACAAGTCTAAGAATCTACAAAGATACTATAGCACTTGTGTTGTTACTTTGCTATTGTATACAGTATACACTGTCTTACATACATCTCTGAATTCTAACATTTGCAACCTGACTTTTTGGTTTCAGATCTATTACACAGGCTGTTCAATGAATCCAGCAAGGTCCTTTGGCCCTGCAATGATTATGGGATTATACAGTTATCATTGGGTAAGAATATTTGAGCAAGCTCAAAATCTATTCATTTCTGCTATTTATATAACACCAGTATACCAATAGTGTACAAAGATTGCCACCATTCCCACCAGTCCCCAGTGGGGCTGACAATCTAATTTCCAGATTTCAGATAAACATATTAGGGTTAGCGTCATAGGAAGTCAATTTACTGTTCACTTTGTTTGAGTGTAGAAAGATGTAAAAGTAACCAGAGGAAACCCACACAAATACAGGATAAGGCTACTTTCACATCTAATGTGCCTATTTATTATTATTATTATTATTGTTTAGTTATTATGCTTACTGGTATAGCTCCATCATATTCCGCAGCGCTTTACAGATGTTCCAGGAAATCTCCTACATTACATAGACTCATAGGCCACTGTGATGAACCGACCCCAGTTTTATACTTCTTGGAAGTGTGTTTTACTTGCTTAGGTCAGTCCTTCCCCCACTTGGAATGCGGTGCTTTAGTGGAGTCCACATTGCTGGACGATAGGCCACTGGTTTTATGTGTGTTCATTGGAGATGGCTTGCTATAGCCAGGCACTTTTATTATCCCTGGCCAGATGGGATGGGGGATAGCAAGCCTTAACCACCCTCTCTCCAAGGGTCTGCAAAGGTGGGAGAAGGGGGCGCCTGGGAGCAAGGGGTGGGTGGAGCACTAGCCATATGCAGTGGGCAGACCTGGATTCTGGGGCATTCAGCAAAGAGGCAGTAAGGAGCTCTGATCTGGGGAGAAGATGAGAGGGCCTGCCCTACTGAGGAATGCTTGAGGGCCTAGCAGTGAGGCCTGAAGCCTCACTAGTTCTGGACAGCATGAGAAGGATTGTTTTATGCAACTGCTTAAGCTGAGCCCTAGGCCCAAAACATGCTGTGGCCTAGAGAAACGGACACAAGCGATTGTGCTGAGCATGGAAGAGAGACAGCAGGACAAAGCTGTGTGCTCAGGTATCTTTTCTAAACTTTTATTTCCCTTTACTTTGTTTTGTATGGTATCATTGATCTTTTGCTTGTATGTTTATGCTTGATCATATTAATATTGTATATTTCTGTATATGCTATTAATCATACCGACCCACTTGGGTTATTAAACATATAAAATTTATATCGCTCATTTCATTTTATCCTATGACCCGGTCTACTCACAGTGTGTGAGTGGGAGGTTAAGAAAGAAGTTTGATCGCAGGCGTGCCAGGCAGCTGGGCGAGGCGATATTCTTCACAGCCACCATTCACGAAGGCTAAAAAAATCATGACTTGGGGTGGTGTTTTTTGCTGTGTGCCTCTACATTAACTTCTATAGGATTTCTGAGAAAAGTAAAGCAAGCACACTTGGCTGTTCTTGGAACTCTCATAAAAGTGAAAGAAGAGTTCAGCACGTGTTTGGCCACCTCTTCATTCTCTGTGGCTATGGCACTAGTCAGACTGGGGCAACTGGAATTTCCTCTCTAGCCTCCACCATTTCTAAGCAACAAGTGCAGTTAGTTTTGATGCCTGAAGTGCTACACAAGCTATGTCAGAAGCACCGTCAGAAGGGCAGTGTCAGACAGGGGTATGTGACTCCAATCAGAGGTTGCCAGTGTCAGAGCTCAAATTCCAGCTCTGCTGATTCCAGCATAGCTGGAATTTTTTCTCTAGTTCCCACCGTTCCTGAGCAATCAGTGCAGTTAGTTTTGGTGCCTGATATGCTGCTTAGTTTTTCTAGTGTCAGGTGCAGAAAAGAGTGTGATTCAGAGCTCCAATCAGAGGCAGTCAGTGTCAGAGCTCAAATCACACCCCTTGTCTGCTCCTGCCTGACACCGCCCACCTGACAGTACAGAACCTAAATGGTATGTCAGGCACCAAAACTATCTGCATTGATAGCTCAGGAATGGTGAGGGCTAGAGATAACATTCCAACTGTGCCAGAATCAGTGGAGCAGCAGGTATTAAATGATGTAAAGATCTGGACTTGTTGGAGGTGGTGAAAGGTCTTCTTTAAGTAAGACAAGTAATAGTAGAAGGTCTAATAGCTATGTCATGAAAGCTATGATTGAAGGAAGATTAATTGTCCTGTATTCCCTGACTTATACAAATAAACCTATACTTTGTGCTTACTCCCAGGTCTTCTGGGTAGGTCCCATGTCTGGTGCAATCCTCGGGTCTTTGATCTACAATTACTTATTGGTTCCACGTGTGAAGAATCCTTTGACCAAATTGACTATCCTGCAAGGAAGCTATGACCCTGAACATGAAAAAGAACGAGAGGAACACCGTAAACATTCTGTGGAACTGAACTCTTTTCACAAGAGCATGGATAAAGTGTAAGATTATACAGGAAGAAATGCTATGGACAAAGTATTTACAGTGAATCCACTGTCTACCTTTGGTGGACAACACTATTTTCTGAACTGAATAAATATGTGTGCCAGGGAAGTCTGTTATACTACTAGGAATATTATTATTTTTAATACTAATCTGTACACCAATTTTAAGTACCTAACCTTTCAACAAAGTTTGCATAAATCAATAATATAGAGTGTGTACCATGAGGAATAACACTATTTCTGGCCATTATATGACTTTGATATCACATGACTGCATTTTTAGCAGTTTTCCCCTCTGCTTGCAATATCTTTGTTTTTCTATTCTATGGAGAATCTGGTAATAAACTATCTCAGGATAATCAGCAGAATAATTTAGTACATTATATAGAAGTACTGCCCTGTAGTCATGGGAATAAAGTACTTGGGGTGAAACAGAAACTTCCTATCATCTCTAAAAGGTTCTCTGTGCCTGTGTCTCTCACCTCTTTCACTTGGCTTCTGCTCATCCCTGCCCCTCTGGATAGAATTTCATTGTAAGCTATAAACTGACACCTTTGTGACATTCAGGCCCATCTTGCTGCAAGGAGATTTCAGAGTGAAAGTCAGTTTAGCATGTAGGGAAGACCAGGAAAAGAGCCTGTGAAGAAAGACATTTTTGTCTGGCAAGATACAAAATTTCATATATTCGCTTGCACTTTTGATTTATGCAGAGTTAGAGACCATTTACGTCCCACCAAAAGTTTTTAGGTGTGTACTGTAGAACTTATGTTAAACACTTGCATGCTATTCCTTTTTATACTATTTACAGGACAGAAATAGAACTGATGTATGTGATATAGATGTGTAAATTGAGGTTGAATATTTTCAGAGTATGATATAGAAACAATATAAGTAATGTAGAATTTTTCATATGGGGTTTCATTATCAAACTAATATTTTGTTGACTGTATGGTAAATTATAAGGGAGCCTTTTGCTCATTAATATGATCAGACTCCACTCATGAAGGTATGTATGTTTTATTATTTTTATAAAAAAAAAAGTTATGCCAGTTTCAGATAACTAAAAAAGCTGAATTTTGTTGTCCATATTATGGCCACAAGAACTGGATCTCTCACAGGTTTACTGAACAGAACATAGACTATGATAATACAAGTATGGTTCAGAAGCCCAAGAGAATCTGGTACTGATGACCTTAATGTGGACTTTTAAGGGATTCTGCCACATTGAACATAAAGTTCTAGCGGTAGACAGTAGATCGTAGAGCAGGAGGAGCTGAGCAGACTGATATATAGTTTTGTGATTTTTTTTTTTTTCATTTAAATCCCTTCTGTTTCTTAGCTTAGGAGTTCTAGCAGTGGGTGGCCTTATTCAGGGATGGGCATCCTTCTCTGGATAAATCTGTATACAAAGATAGCTGTCAGTCACTAAATAGGACCGCCTACTGGACTCCTAAGTGCAAACTAAGATTAATTCAGTAAAATACATTTTATACTAAATATTTCCCATAAAGTTATAAATTTATCTGCTCAGCTTCTCCTAGCTTGTAATAAGCTGTCTGCAGATAGGACTTCATTGACAATGTGAGAGGTTCCTTATAAAATGCAGATTTATTACAGTTGCCTGACACTAGCCTAACTTATGGGTGTGTTCACTAAAGGGTTATGTATATATATATATATATATATATATATATATATATATATATATATTTTTTCCTTTTAAATGTCCCAATTCTAGGCCGTGTTTTCCCCATTGCCTTCCATGAAAACATGAAAAAGTAGTGTATAGCCTATTCTTTCATAGATCATGGAGACCACACGGCCTTTAAACACGTTCTTGTGAATACAACCTAAGGAATAGTTGGGCCTTTGATGATCATCATTGATACTATTAGAATAGCTACATAGTAGAGGACAGCTCTGTGAAGTGTAAGCCTTTCTATTATTCTTATTCTAATGCTCAAGAATTTATTGATGATTTTATGAGGGTGGATCCTGCAAAATGAAAGGCTACAGAAGTCCCCGAATGGAATAAACTTTATACGCCACTACGGCCATTTCTGATAGCATCAGAGTCATCAAATCTGTGGTCTCACTACAACAGTGATGATAGCCACTAAAATGTGTTGTCAGATAGCATTATATGTCTATATTGATGTATGCAATATCCGTCACACACCTTGAGATGTTTTTCTTGTTTCTCTCATCTTCCGTCATGTCTTCCCCGTCTTCCCAGCATTTCTCCATTGCATGATGAATGTATAAAAGACTTGTATGAATAACACTCAACAATGAGATGTTCTAATTTTACTACTTAATTCCATGTGCCGTCTAGTTTTTGCTTCATCTTTATTCTCCAGCTCTGTAAAATTGCTGCACCTGAGACATCTGATTAGTGACTGATCTGACAAGTCAAGAACATTATTTTGCTTTATTTAGAGCACTTCCTTGTCAATCAAGCTATGGAAAATGATAGCTTAATATTTCATCAGGAATAATACTCATGCTAGAGATGTATGAAACATAAAAGAATTTTACTAAACCATTGAGTTTAACTACTGATGGTATAGAAATGGTAATAACATTTAGAATCACATCTATTAGCTTTGGGCTGAGTCAGTTAAAGTGTAACTAAGTTTTATAATATAATTTATTAAAGCATAACTAAACTTTCAGACAACTTTCAATTTTCTGGCAGAAATTGTGTTATTAATAAATTTTGTAATATACTTTATTTGGCTCCTTTCTATGAAATCCTTCATCTTTTTATTCTTTCCCTTGCTTCTCTGTTGAGAGCTGTTCCCTGCTTCTCACTGTGTAGGGAGTAAGAGGCTGTGTAAAATGCAGAGGAAATGAAGGTTATATTTTGGGCATTATAAAACATAGAAACTTACTTTTGGTGTCATATGAAAGAGGATATCAAGTATTGACTATGGTCAAAGTGTCATGTAAAGCTGTAAATCACCTCTTTCATATGCTACCAGAACCACTGTTCTATGTTTTAAAATGCCTGAGACATAACTGTTTGAACTAGCCCCCCTCCGTTTTCCTGCATTATACACCACCAATACTCCCATAAGAAGCAGTGTACAGAATTTATTTCTCAACAGACAAATAAAGGAAAGAATAAAAAACCACAGAATTTCACAGAAAGTAACTAAAATGTGTTAATAAAGTATATTATGAAATTTAATGACAAATGCTGCAAAAAAAAAAAATCTAAATTTGTTTGAAAGTTTAGTTGTTTTAAGGCTTTGTTCACACTCTGTCTTTTAGTTAAAGGGGTTGTCCAGTTTCAGACCAATATTGAGAGGTATATATTATTGTTTATATAATGAAAAGTTGTACAATTTTCCAATATACTTTCTGTATCAATTCCTCACAGTTTTCTACATCTGTGCATGCTGTCATTCATTGTTTATTTCCAGTATATAAAAATCATGGTCATGTGATATACAGTCCATGGTCATGTGATGTACGGTCCATGGTCATGTGATATATAGTCTATGGTCATGTGATGGACACACAGGTGCACCGCTTGTTATAGTCACAGCACAGTAATTAGACATCTGCCTGGTAACGAGCTGTGCACTTGTGTCATCACTGACCATGCACTGTACATCACATGACCATGCACTGTATATCACATGACCAAGGACTGATTTTATCCACTGGAACTAAACAGAATGAATATAAGCAAGCTGAGATCTAAAAAAGTGTGACAAATTTATATAGAAAGTATATTGGAAAATTGTAGAACTTCTCATTAGACAAACAATAACATTTGTCTCTTAATATTGGTCTGAAACTGGACAATCCTTTTAAATTCAGTATAAGTGTACATGCCAAATACATCTATAGGCCGCAGTTCACCCCATGGAGGCCAAAAAAACTTTTTGGTTCTCCTGAAGCTGGTATGGTCTGGTATACCATCTGTGACAACTGAACAGGAAAATTTTAAAAAATTGACATTATGGCTAACAGGCAATGCATGCTACTATATTGGCTTTACAAAGGCATATGTGAAATGTAGATGACAAAAGAGTTGCAGATTTACTGATGACTGGGACTTCTGGAAATTCTAAATACGCTTCTGCACCTTCTCCATAGAGAAATACTAAAATGATGATCATTTTAATAGATAAATTCTAATACTACGTTATAACTATAAATGTCTTCTCTCCCCCTCCATCCCTAAGACCTTTATTTTCCTTGGTCTGTTTTATCACTTGTTTTACATTTAGTTTATTTTGTAATATTCTACAGAACAGGTTCACTGTACCATTATAAATGTCCATTGCTCCCATCCATCATAGGGTTAGAGCAATGGACTTCAACAGCAATAGATTGACAAATGCAGATGGAGCCCCCTCCGTCTGGCGTCCATTCCCATTCACTCTAATGTAAAAAAAAAAACCTGACAGAAGCTTTCTTTCATATTTTTTTACATTCGAGCGATTGGGAACAGATGCGAGACGGAGGGGGCTCCATCTGCATCCCTCACTCTACTGCTGTTAAGGTCCAATGCTCTTAACCTGTGACGGATGAGAGCAATGGACATTTCTAACAGTAATGTGAACTTACCCTTGATTTCAAAGTTTATCACTGATGTAGATTTAACCCTATCTGTACATTTATTTTTTCTATGTACATTTTTTGGACTAAGCATTTGTTACCATATATGGTCTTTATAACTGCTTTTTATTATTATCCTTTTATAAATCTTTAATAAAAATATTATATCAGAAATCTGTCATATAAATAAGGCAAAAATAATAATATAAGTAAATTCTAAAATCCAGCATCCAGGCTGTGGATGAATGGCAGTCTATACGTGTTTTGTACAACACAGAGCCTATTATGTAGTGGTTACTAGTAATAGCTAATAGAATCTATAATATAGGTCTTTAGGTCTTTTGTGCTATACTACAGACCAGTAGTCATATAGTGCTCTGTACAGCATCATATTAGTTATTCTCCCCAGAAACAATGCTTTTAGCAAAAATAGCTCAGTAATAGAGAAATCGTGGAGAATGTCACAAATTTTATTCTGTCCGATCCATTACAAACAGGAAGCAAAGTAGTGCCCAAAATAAGGCTACGGGTGCTGCATAACTGGTAGGTTTACACATCATAGTTTTGGGAAATATTAAGTATTTGCAGGAACCCAAGCCTAACACTTGGATTTCTGTTTCAGATGCAGCTAAAAAAACACTGCAGAAAAAAAGCGTAAACACAACTGAAAAATATGCAGCAAAAACACTTGCTTTTTTTCACAGCTTATCAGCTACGGTTTTCATTTTTGCCTCCACATAATAATAATAATAAATTTTATTTATATAGCGCCAACATATTCCACAGCAATTTACAAAATGTAGGGTTCAAGTACAGACAGAAAGATACATTACAGAGTGATAGTCAATTCACATTATGGGACTGAGGCCCCTTACAATCTATGAACATATAAGTCTACGGAGAAAAGACAGTATTTCCATAGGTAAAATTATAACAACATGTGGCGTTTTTCAAAAACACGTTTTCCACAGCATTTTCAGCAACTGACTTTGCTTTGACTGTAAATCACAGAATTTTTTTCTGCTGCATTTCCACAACATCGGACCCTACTGTAAGCATCATCTCCATTCAAAGAGCTGCACATGGGGTAAATCCATGGCTTTTCCGGTTCAGAATTTGTATGAAAAATAAATGTACCTATATCTGTAAGGCTACAATGACATCCATGTGTCGCCCGTGCCTCCATGGTCCCATTCACTGCTCTCAGTAAGCTCGGGACACAAAATAGACAGGCATAGGATCTGTTCTAAGTTTTGCCCCGGACTCACGGCCCCATACATGGGTCCGTGATATTACATGATCGTGTATATGGAACCATAGAAATGAGTGTTATTTCACAGCTAGCACACTGACAATAAACACGTTCAAGAAGCCTAACATAGTAATATAGTAGAAAGGATTGGATAAAGACACAAGTACATCAACTCCAACATATGATCCAGAGGCAAATAAGGTAAGTTCGTGGATCAACATCCTATCCCAAAAATTTCGAGCTCCCATAACCTATGACAGTGATGCCGAACCTTTTAGAGACCGAGTGCCCAAACTGCAACCCAAAACCCACTATATTATCGCAAAGTGCCAACACGGCAATTTAACCTTAAATTAACCAGGATCTGTTTTATATTGACCGTGCAATGTTATTACAGCCTGTAATAATATCACATGTCTGCTATAAAACAGATACTGTGTGATATAAATAGTGAAGGGCCCCATACAGTACAATGCGTTCCAAAGTGGCCTCCAGACAGTATTATATGCTCCAGAATTGTCCCCACACAGTATTATATGCTCCAGAGTGGCCCCCACTCAGTATTATATGCTCCAGAGTGGCCTCCACTCAGTATTATATGCTCCAGAGTGGCCTCCACTCAGTATTATATGCTCCAGAGTGGCCTCCACTCAGTATTATATGCTCCAGAGTGGCCCCCACTCAGTATTATATGCTCCACTTTGGGCCCCCCCACATTATATGCTTCACAGTGGGCACCCACACAGTAGTATATGCTTCACAGTAAACCCTCCACACAGTATTAGATGCTTCACAGTGTCCCCCACACAGTAGTATATGCTTCAGTGTCCCCCATACAGTAGTATATGCTCCACAGTAGGCCCCCACACAGTAGTTTATGTTACTTACCTAGTCCCACGAAGAGCTGCAGTCCCACGAAGAGCGTCCTCCTTCTACTGATCGCAGGCACTAATGACTTATATCATCGCGCCTGCGTCGGGACAGAGGTCACACTCTGCAATCAGTGTAAGCAGCGGTTCCATGGACCGCGGCCTACACTGACAGCTTTCGTTTGTATGTACATATGCACATAGAGCTGAAAGAAGCGATCGCTCAATAACAGGGAATCCTGTACCGGATTCCGCGTTAGTGAGCGATCATGGCGACGGCGCACGTGCCAACTGAGAGGGCTCTGTGTGCCCTCTCTGGCACGCGTGCCATAGGTTCGCCATCACGGACCTATGATATTCTGACTTTCAAGAAAGGCATCCAGGCCCCTCTTAAACTTGTACAGTATATCAGCCAACATCATATCTTGTGGAAGAGCGTTCCATAGTCTCTCTGCTCTTACTGTAAAGAAGCCCCATATGACTATGGTAAAATATTTTTTCCTCTACAGGTAGAGGACGCGCCCTTGTCACAGTTACAGGACTTTTTATATAGAGATCATTGGAAAGACCTCTGTATTGTCCATTCATGTATTTGTATGATTAGGTTACCCCAGGGCCATCTTTTTTTCCAAGGTCATAATTAGTACAGATTTGATGAGGATATTAGCACGATATTCACAATAAAATCCTCAACAAATCCGAAATGTGCGAACGGGCTCAGGATTCCATACAACTCGTAGGTTGTATAGTACCACAATACACTGGCGTGCATAAGCATTACAAGATATATAATTAGTAATAATAGTATTTTTGCAATAAATATGAAACGATAGGAATCGTTCCTTTGTTTCATCTGCTATGATATTCAGTACTTGTTTCAACAGAAATAGATATCTGAAAATTTGGCCAACGTAGAGTTTTTATGATTTGTGCAATTTCTAATAATAATAATTTGCAATAAGAATTCTGGGAAATCAGAAGACAATGAATGTTATTGTCACAAAATGTTTTGTACAATGTGTTTCAGTTCCTTTCTTCTTATCCATGCGGGGAGGTGAAAAAGGTCGGGCATTTCTTTTAGTTTAGTCATTTGTTACCGCCTGACAATTACTTTTTGTCAGCTCCACGGTCACCAAGTTATTAAATACCTCATACAAGAGATGAAATATTGGATTTTTGCACAAAAGGTTTTAGAAAAATAAAAAGTAATGAATATTCTTTTTCTATAATATGGCTCAGTAACCTTGAAATACTAGGGTCATTAAAATCCATTTATGTATAATGCACAGATTAAACAGGGCTTTGCAAAGAGGAGTCCAAGGTCTGTATTCAGAATTGGGACTGATACTAAAAGTCAGGGGTGTAGCTATAGGGGGTGCATAGACAGCAGTCTCTACTGGGCCCTGGATCCTAAGGAGGGCCCCAAAGTGCTTCTTCCACACAAAATATACTACTAGAGATTGGTGAACCACTTCGTCACGAGCTGGGTTCGATTTTGTTAAAAATTGGGGATTAGTCAACTACATGTTGACAAGCCACAAAGCTTCTGGGAGAATATCCTATGGACAAATGAGACAAAAATCAAAATTTTTGGCAAGGCACATCAGCTCTATGTTCAAAGACGGAAAAATTAAGCATATCTTGAAAAGAACACTGTCCCTACTGTGAAACATGGAGAAGGCTCTGTTATGTTCTGGGGCTGCTTTGCTGCATCTGGCACAGGGTGTCTTGAATCTGTGCAGAGTACAATGAAATCTCAAGATTATCAAGGGATTCTAGAGAGAAATGTGCTGCCCAGTGTCAGAAAGCTTGGTCTCATTCGCAGGTCATGGGTATTGCAACAGGATAATGACCCAAAACATACAGCTAAAAAACACCCAAGAATGGATAAGAGAAAAACATTGGACTATTGTGAAGTGGCCTTCTATGAGCCCTGACCTAAATCCTATTGAGCATCTTTGGAAGGAGCTGTAACATGCCGCCTGGAAAAGGCACCCTTCATACCCGAGACAACTGGAGCAGTTTGCTCATGAGGAGTGGGCCAAAATACCTGCTGAGAGGTGCAGAAGTCTCATTGACAGTTACAGGAATCGTTTGATTGCAGTGATTGCCTCAAAAGGTTGTGCAACAAAATATTAAGTTAAGGGAACCGTCATTTCTGTCCAGGCCTGTTTCAAGAGTATTCTTTTTTTAAAAATTCTGTTGAAGCATGGTTGAAAAGCAATGTCTGACTTTCATTTGTTCATTTTCAATTTTTATATATTATTACTTTTGTCAGATTCAAGTTATTTCTGTGACCATTGTGGGTTTTTCTTTCATTAAATGAGGGGTACCAACAATTTTGTCCACGTGTGTGTATATACTGTATATATATATATATATATATATATATATATATATATACACACTAACCTTCCCTCACATCATCCAGCACTCTCTTGGTGACATCATGCGCCTGGTCACTGCTGAGGCTTGTGATTGGGTCACGGAAGTCATATGGGAACACCGAGCATCATGACACTCGGCGTGTCCATGTACCCGCTAAGACCCAATCACAGGCATCAGCAGTGACCCTGGGCTCATGACATCAGGTAGGAGACAGAGAAAGGACGCCGGATGCCGCAAAGAGGCCAAAATAGGCGAGAGAAGGTGAGTATAAATATTTTATTACCCTTCCTCTGGGCCTCCATATTTTATACTCTGGAGTCTAAAGACCTGAACCCGAAAAGAATCTTGGGAGGTTCGTTCATCTCTATATACCACTATTCTAAATGGTACAAGGTAGGTCGGGGCCACATTGTAGATTTTGCAATGGAGCTCAGGAGCTTGAAGTTAGGCCTCTGCTGAAAGTGTTAAAGGTTTGTCCAGTTTTATAAACACCCTTCTATAGAGAGCATAAAATGTTATAACCTGGAAGATTATCTGTTACTTCCATTATCTGTTACTCCATTATTCCTTGGCAATTTTTTCTTAAAAAAAGTCATTAAAAAACATAAATATTACTTAACATTTTGATGCTAGTTTTGTGGTAGAATTTTTAAGTGTTTTTCCCCCTTGGCGTTATTTGTTCACACATGCCACTTCCAAGGTTTCTTACAGGCATTTTTATGTCTTTTAATAGAAATCAATAGGAAAACACCTGAAAAAAAAAACAGCAGACCCAGAGCATGCTGCGTTCTGAAAAAATGCCAAAGAGGCAGAAAACTCCATGAAATGAAAAAAAAAAAAAAAAAGTCAAGGAAAAAATGCTATGTATGAAAGTTTATTCATAATTTCTTATTGAATTAGTAACATTGAATGACACATCTGGCCATAAGATTTTAAGACTATGGACCCACGTAGCGTCCCGCAGGAAAAAAGCGATGCAGGGAAAACAGCGGTGGCAACGCATTGCGGTTCCTCCTGCAACACTTTGCACAGAAAGTTCGCAGAGGTTTCCTCTGCGGACTTTCTGCTTCAATTATACCTGTAGGGAATCTGCCGGCATTTCCGTAGGTATAATTGACATGCTGCGATTTCCAAAACCGTGACGCATATTTTACCGTAAAGTGGGTATGGGATTTTCTAGAATCCCATCCACTTTGCTGTGACTGTAAAATGCTGCGTTTTTTTTTCCATGGCGTTTCTGCCACGTGGGGCCCCGGCTTCAACAGTGTTTTTCATGGTAAAAAAACAAAGTGAAATCGCAACAGCCAAAAACCCAGCAGTTTTGGCTGTTGCAGAAAAATGCAGTGTTTTACAGTCCCAGCAAAGTTTTCAGCTGTGTTTCGCTACTTATGACCTTCGTGTGAAGGAGGCCTAAGGTTGGGTTCTTTTGAAGCTGTTTTTGAGGCTTTTTGGCTACTTCAGCTAGCTTCTTTTTCAAGTGCTGTTTTTTCAGCTCGCTTCCTTCCTGAGGCAGAAACAAATGCTTCAAATCCCATTGAAATCAATGGGACACATAAAAAAATACTTCGAAATGCTTTAAAAAACGCTCTGATTTAAAAAAAAAAAAAAAAGCTTCAAAAAAACCAGAGCTCTTTTTTAAAACTGTTTTTTGCAGCTTGATTAAAGAAGCAGGGTGAACCCTCCCTAAGGTTAAAGCTGCAATTTGTTGCAGATTATTGCTGCATCTTTTTGAGCCAAAGCAAGGAGCTGTTTTTGTTCCCACGTTGCGGAAATGTTTTGCTACATGGGGACTTAGCCTTTGAGGTTTTTCTGCCTCAGAAACAGCTCCAAAAGCAGCTTCAAACACACCTGAAAATACAGTGGGGAAAAAAAGTATTTAGTCACCATAGTGGAGTTTGGAGTGTGACTGTTTGAGGTTGTGGACAGGTGTCTTTTATACTGATAACAATGTCAAACAGGTGCCATTACTACAGGTAATGAGTGGAGGACAGAGGAGCCTCTTAAAGAAAAAGTTATAGGTCTGTGAGAGCCAGAAATCTTGCTTGTTTGTAGGTGACCAAATACTTATTTTCCACCATAATTTGCAAATAAATTCTTTAAAAATCCGACAATGTGATTTTCTAGATATGTTTTCTCATTTTGTCTCTCATAGTTGAGGTCTACCTATGATGACAATTACAGGCCGGCCTCATCATTTTAAGTGGGAGAACTTGCATAATTGGTGGCTGACTAAATACTTTTTTTCCCCACTGAACTTTCATTTATTTTAATGGGATTCAGCTAGCTTTGTTTTCCCATGCTGCTTTCCTCAGCAAGCTGTAAAAAAGAATCATCCTGACATATTTTGAGGCAGAAAAAACCTCCAAATCCCATTGAAATCAATGGGATCCTTAAAAAAATGCTTCAACAAAGCCATAAAAAAACATGCCAAAAACGTGCTGATTTTTAAAAAATGATTTTGAAAAATATGGGGCTGTTTTTTGTAACTTGACAAAAGAAGCAGGGTGAACCTATCTTTATATTTCTTCTATCTGCAAAATCCACTCTTTGGTTAAGGCCCTATGTTGCGGAAACGCAGTATTTTTGGCTGCTTCAGAAACTCAGTGGAAAAAAAAATCTGCTTTTAAGGCTAAGACACCATGTAGCAAGGTGCAGCAAAACATTGCAGGAAAAATCGCGGCTTCAATTATACCTATACGTAAATTGCCAGCGTTTCCATAGGTATAATTGACCTGCTGCAATTTACAAAAACGCAACGGTTTTGGAAATCGCAACGTGTCCACTGTGTGTATTTTTCTGCAATGTGTGGATGGAATTAGCCAGAATCCCATCCACTCTGCAGGAACTGTAAAACGCCATGGTTTTTTCTGCGGTATTTCCGACACAGCCAAATTGCGTCGTTTACGCTACGTGGGGCCCCGGCCTTACAGTACCATCAAAGTGAATGGGATTCTGGCTTAACCTATCCACACAAAGTGGGAAAAAAAGCTGCGGAAAAACGTACGCAGTATGTTGATTTTAGCTACAGAAACAAAAACCTTTAGGCTAAGGCCCCACATAGCAGGCCGCAGCAAAAAAGCGCTGCGGGAAAAACGCTAGAATCCCATCCACTCTGCAGTGACTGTAAAACGCTGCTTTTTTTTCCAGGGCCAAACCGTGGCGTTTACGCCACGTGGGGCCTCAGCTAAAAAAAAAAAAAAAAATACAGTAAAATCTGCAGCAAAAAAGCAGCTTTTTTACTGTCAGGTATGAGGCCTAGAAAAGTAGGGTTATTGTACAGACAGCTCTGAGGTCCTTTCTAGGCCCCCAGGGCTGACTGAACAGGACTACCTGGTTACCTGATCAAAGAAAGGTGCGCTCATTGAACATGACATGGTCATGGTACAGTGCAGCACCTACCCCAGGGCTCCATGGGATACCCATGTAGGACTTCTACTACGATGCAGAAAAAATGCAGGTCTGTAGTGGCAGCCGTAGAAAAAAGACCCATTAGTGGTTGTTAAGGAGTTAATACACATGGTATAAGAACGGCTCTGAAAAACAGTACAGCGATAATATAATAACTAATTGAAAAATATAAGAGATGAAAATGGTGTAATTGTTAATCAGTCATTATTGAAAAGGAAGTACAGCGCGGCATCTGATTACGCCTAAGCCGCTTGCGCCGCCGCCGTGCCTCCCTCCGGTCCCGAGAAAAAAAAAAGACAATTATATCATAAAGAATAACAAAAACATGCTCATAGCAAAGTGTGGCATATGACAGAGCGAATGACAAGGGGTTGACTACAGTAGTTAACTTGTTAGTTTGTTGTTGACATGATGAATCCTGATTTATGTTAAGAGCCAGCAAGCAATTTCAGAAGCTGCTGGTGATCAGCTTGCAAGAAAGGAAATGTAAATTGTCTCTTTCCTGACTTTGGGCTTTGAGTATCAATTAGAGAAACCCTGCAGTGTAAAGTCTGAAAAAAAAGATGACTATGAAAAACATGATTCTCACAGAAATGACTAGAGAGTGGGAAGATAAGAGAAGAAGGCAAGTGACAAATAGCAGCACAGTTCAACATGCGCTATGTAAGTGGACCAGACACCTATGCACGATGGAGGCCGCCATTATGTAACAATTTTTGGGACCTAGTACAAAATCCTCATTATTCATGGAAACCTTTTACCAGAACATTTTTGAATATAACATACGTATTATGCACGTATAACATACAGTACATAGCTAAGGACATTTCTTAGCTATGGTTGGGGTGAGGGGGGGGGGGCACTTATGTATCGTTGTAGTCAGTTCCAGAGTATAATGGATGCACAGAAGAAGTGTAGGAGGCAGTTATATGAAGAGCAGATAAAAGCAGAGCAAAGAAGAAGGTCTTGAGAAGATCGGAGATTATGTGTAGGGTGGTGGTGGGATATTAGGTCAGAGATCGTTGTGGATGGCCTTATATGTCAGCGTTAGCATTTTAAACTCAATTCAATAGGCAATGGTTAGCCTGCGAAGGGTTTGGCAAAGGGGCAAAGCTGACTGGAGAGGGGGTGAGGGCATTTGCTGGGAGGCCACAAAAAAGGGTGCTACAGCAGTCTATGTGGGAGATGAGAGAGGGCATGGACTAGCATTTTTGCAGTTTCAGGGGTGTGGAAAGATTACATGAATGTTTTTGAGTTGGAGGCGACAGGAGGTGTTGAGGACTTGGATATCTGAGGCTTAAAGGATAAGGCAGATTCCAAGGCAACAGACTTGTGGTGGAGAGTGTATATTCTGTAGTGCACACAGTAAGTACAGGAGATTCTGCTCTATAAATGTCTAAGAAACAGCCACTTGGAGGTCTTTATATATGTCTTCTATGGGGCTGTTTCTGAGTGAGAGAGACATTTATAGAGCAAATTCTAAAGAATCTAAAAAATCAATATATAAAGACCTGTCCTGTTGTACATAAAGTACTTTGGTTGTGATGGAAAGCTCCACCAATAGTCTAAACCTGTCTTTCTTAGGTTATCACCTGCATTTCCTGCTCACTCCTCCCCCTTGCCTCTAAATAGATTTCTATAGACATCAGTTATCTGAGTCATGGGACCTACGGTCCGTCTCGAGAGGGAGACAACAGTGATTTTAAGAGTGAAAGGTAGTTTTGCAGAGGCGGAGCAGGGAAGTGACCTGACAAGAGCAGAAAGAGTCAATTCTCTCTGATAAGATATATAACAACGTTTCTGACAACTCCCTTTACTTTTGATTCACGCAAAGTATGTTGAAACAGTAGTGGCTATTTACCTTAAGGTCCAGTCAACGGTCATGAGTAGAAACCATGTCATGCAAGATATTCTTTGAAGTAACCGATCAGATCTATACATATGGTCACCTGCTTACAGCTGCCATATTGGTATTTTAGGAGAAAATGAGGAGAATGTAACAGTCCCTTGTAGGTTTGAATCATTGGGACATGTGTAACATTCCTGAAGATATGTATCACTTGGAATATAGATTACAAAACATTATCCATAAACCACGCAGAAGTCTTCATTTTTAATTCATACATTGGATAATGGAAAACTTCTGACCTGCAAGTTTATATACATGCATTGAAAATATATAAGCTAATAGGTTTCTCCTCAACTTCACTTCCTAGGCCACCACCCTGCAAAGACGTTCCAGATAAATATCACTTATACTAATTATACCTATCAGACTAGTGATTCAGACCAGTGCAGCATATCCTGCAATTGCAATTTAAAAGAAGAAATATCACATTACAATGTAATAAACTAACCAAAATACTAAACAGTATAATAAATAGTAATAATAATAATTATTATAATAATATAATAATAGTATACAAAATAGTATAATAAATAGTATAATAATAGTAATAATAATAGTATACAAAATAGTATAATAATAATAATAATATAACAATAGTATACAAAATAGTATAATACTTCCACCAGAAGATGCTTTCTTTATTTTCTGCACTTTCAGAATCTCAATCAGATCTACACATTAGACTATATAGGTTTTCCAGGACTATATCTATCACCTCAACCTTAGAATAGGTGATCAATACAAGAACAATAGGGGTCCAAGACCCGGAACCCCCACCATTCAGCTGAATGAAGCGGCCTCTTCAATGCCTACCATGCACAGCGCCATATATTGTGCTTGGTATTACAGCTCAGCCCAGTTCTCATGAATTGGACTGTGGTGCAGCATGGCCATGTGACTAATGGATGTAATGTAAGTGGCCTTAAAGGAAGATGTGAAGCTCAACCAAGCACCTCAAGATCTACAAGCCACTGACTGGTAGGGGTCTCAGGTGTTGACCCTTACTAATCTAATATTGGTAGTGTATCCTAAGGAAAGGTCAGCAATATTCCCCTTTAATATCAGCCAGACCCACCAATCTTGGCAGGATAAGCTGACCATGTAATGATTGTGCTGTTGGATTTCGACATGTCCTATCCTTTAGTTTCCAGGGGGTGATCGGCAGTGTCATACTCCCCTCTCCCCTTTCAGAACGCATGCAAGCTTAGCCAAGCTGATGGCTATCTAAATCGTATAATCAGTTTAAAGGGGTTGTCTAGGGAGTAGTAATTTACTTACCTTGTCCCAGGGTTCATGATGTAGTCAGCCAGTCCCCATAGCACAGATAATTAATTACCTGCAAAATCAGGGAATGAAGAGGGGGTGCGACCTGGAGGACTGACCACTGCATCTGATCACATAACCCTTGGGTCGTGACGTCCCTTGAACGCCTGGGTTCATCAGCAGCAATCTCGGGGAACAGGTAAGTAAATTACTACTCCCCAACAACCCCTTTAATAATTTGGGCACATCAGTGCAGTATGTTCAGGAGACCTATGTCTACAGCAAAGAATGGGATCAGATCTTTGCGAGATCAGGAAAGATCAGGAACAGATCCCTGGTTCTAAAATACAGATTTTGTAAATATGGCTAGCTTTTGTGGTAAACATATGGAAAAGGATAAGTGTCTACTTGTAGTAGATGGTTCATATCTGGCGGAGATAAGAATGCATGTGGATAAGGTGCCTCAAACTGTAAAGTCAATATCAACAGACTTATAGTAATGACAACCAAGACTAATATGATTGGTCAACAATATGGCATATGCATCATGGTGTGATACGTGTGAATGACATTGCTCATCAGTGTAGCTGTAGCTAATGTCTATAAGTTGGTTCAAGCCATGTTAAAAAGTACGAACAATGGTGGCCACATTTGCTTTCCTTTTTAAAGATTACCTGTCACACTGAACAAGCAGTCTGATCTACCAGCAGCATGTTATAGAGCAGGAGGAGCTGAGCGCCGATATTCCTCCACTCTCAGAAAGGCGGCCTTACAGCTCAGCATCAGTGCACTGTCGGCTTTCTAGCCGTATATAATACCGACCATCTCTGAGGACATGAAAGGTCCTCTTTAAATTGCATGTTAACCCCTTCCCGACATCCGCCGTAATACTAGGGTGGATGACGAATATTTAATATGGTGGCTGCTCATGAGCTAACGTCCGCGATCAGTGCCTCGGTCAAAGGTGACCAAAGCACCATTTTGCCAGCGGCGCATGAGTGCCACCGTTTTGCGGGGCCAGCATTCCATTGCCATGACAGCCAGGAGCCTATTGAAGGCTCCCAGGCTTGTCTGGCATTAGTTTGTACGACAGGCTGCTTTATGCCAATATACAGTCATGGCCAAAAGTTTTGAGAATGACACAAATATTATATTTTCACATGATCTGCTGCCCTCTGGTTTTTATGTGTGTTTGTCAGATGTTTTTATCACATACAGAAATAGAATTGCATTCATATTATGAGTAACAGAAGCTTATATTGACAGTTAGAATGAGTTAGAATGCAGCAAGTCAATATTTGCAGTGTTGACCCTTCTTCTTCAGGACCTCTGGAATTCTCCCTGGCATGCTCTCAATCAACTTCTGGACCAAATCCTGACTGATAGCAGTCCATTCTTGCAGAATCAATGCTTTAATTTTGTCTGAATTTGTTGGTTTTTGTTTGTCCACCCGTCTCTTGATGATTGACCACAAGTTCTCAATGGGATTAAGATCTGGGGAGTTTCCAGGCCATGGACCCAAAATCTCTATGTTTTGTTCCCTGAGCCATTTAGTTATCACCTTTGCTTTATGGCAAGGTGCTCCATCATGCTGGAAAAGGCATTGTTGAGCGCCAAACTGCTCTTGGACGGTTGGGAGAAGTTGCTCTTGGAGGACATTCTGGTACCATTCTTTATTCATGGCTGTGTTTTTAGGCAAGACTGTGAGAGAGCCGATTCCCTTGGCTGAGAAGCAACCCCACACATGAATGGTTTCAGGATGCTTTACAGTTGGCATGAGACAAGACTGGTGGTAGCGCTCACCTCTTCTTCTCCGAATAAGCTGTTTTCCAGATGTTCCAAACAATCGAAAAGGGGATTCATCAGAGAAAATGACTTTACCCCAGTCCTCAGCAGTCCACTCCCTGTACCTTTTGCAGAATATCAGTCTGTCCCTGATGTTTTTTCTGGAGAGAAGTGGCTTCTTTGCTGCCCTCCTTGAGACCAGGCCTTGCTCCAAGAGTCTCCGCCTCACAGTGCGTGCAGATGCACTCACACCTGCCTGCTGCCATTCCTCAGCAAGCTCTGCACTGCTGGTAGCCCGATCCCGCAGCTGAAACACTTTTAAGAGACGGTCCTGCCGCTTGCTGGTCTTTCTTGGGCGCCCTGGAGCCTTTTTGGCACCAATGGAACCTCTCTCCTTGAAGTTCTTGATGATGCGATAGATTGTTGACTGAGGTGCAATCTTTCTAGCTGCAATACTCTTCCCAGTTAGGCCATTTTTGTGCAGTGCAATGATGACTGCACGTGTTTCTTTAGAGATAACCATGGTTAACAGAAGAGAAACAATGATGGCAAGCACCAGCCTCCTTTTAAAGTGTCCAGTGGTGTCATTCTTACTTAATCATGACAGATTGATCTCCAGCCCTGTCCTCATCAACACCCCCACACCTGTGTTAATGGAGCAATCACTGAAACGATGTTAGGTGGTCCTTTTAAGGCAGGGCTGCAATGATGTTGAAATGTGTTTTGGGGGATAAAGTTCATTTTCTAGGCAAATATTGACTTTGCAAGTAATTGCTGTTAAGCTGATCACTCTTTATAACATTCTGGAGTATATGCAAATTGCCATTAGAAAAACTGAAGCAGTAGACTTTGTAAAAATTAATATTTGTATCATTCTCAAAACTTTTGGCCATGACTGTACAAATGCCAATATTTTGCAATGCATTAGCACGATAATGCATTGCACTGCATTACTGATCAGACCCCCTGGGTTCAAGACCCCTGGGAGGGGGGAGGTCCAATAATTGCAATAAAAAAAAAAAAAAAAAAGTTAAAAATATATAAAAAAATAAAAAGAACTAAAAATTCAAACCACTCCCCTTTCACTAGAACACATACAAAAGTTAAAAATTACTGTGAAACACATATACATTACGTATCCCTGTGTCCGAAAACGCCCAGTCTACAAACATATAACAATATTTTTCCTGTACAGTGAACGCTGTAGCAGAAAAAAAAAAATCAAAAGTGCCAAACCGCCGTTTTTCTGCTTTCACCTCTGAGAAAAATTTAGTACAACTGGCCCTGCAAAAAAAAAAAAAAAAGACGCCCTATGCATCCCCATACACAGAATATGGCAACTTTTAGAGCATTTTTTTTTTTTTAAGTTTTAGATTTTTGTTAAGGGGTTAAAATGTAAGTAAAACTGTATAAATTTGGCATCCCTGGAATCATACAGAAACATAGAATACAGGTGATATGTCATTTTGGCTGCAGAGTGATTGCTGTAAAAACGAAGCCCGTAAGAAAATCACACAAATGCACTTTTTCTCCAAATCCACCCCATTGTGATTTTTTTCCAGCTTCCCAGTACATGGTATGGGGTTTGGAAGGTGGAGAATCAAAAATGAAAAAAGAAAAATGTTATCGGTGGGAAGGGGTTAAATCTGGGAGAGCGGAGTTCTTTGTTTATATATTACTGGCCTGGGGGCCAACTGCTGTACCAGAGTACTACACCTGCATATAAAGAACTCCGCTCACATTACTGCTGTACCAGAGTACTACACCTACATATAAAGAACTCCGCTCACATTACTGCTGTACCGGAGTACTACACCTACATATAAAGAACTCCGCTCACATTACTGCTGTACCAGAGTACTACACCTGCATATAAAGAACTCCGCTCACATTACTGCTGTACCAGAGTACTACACCTGCATATAAAGAACTCCGCTCACATTACTGCTGTACCAGAGTACTACACCTGCATATAAAGAACTCCGCTCACATTACTGCTGTACCAGAGTACTACACCTACATATAAAGAACTCCGCTCACATTACTGCTGTACCAGAGTACTACACCTGCATATAAAGAACTCCGCTCACATTACTGCTGTACCAGAGTACTACACCTGCATATAAAGAACTCCGCTCACATTACTGCTGTACCGGAGTACTACACCTGCATATAAAGAACTCCGCTCACATTACTGCTGTACCGGAGTACTACACCTGCATATAAAGAACTCCGCTCACATTACTGACCCGGGGGCCAACTGCTGTACCGGAGTACTACACCTACATATAAAGAACTCCGCTCACATTACTGCTGTACCGGAGTACTACACCTACATATAAAGAACTCCGCTCACATTACTGCTGTACCGGAGTACTACACCTACATATAAAGAACTCCGCTCACATTACTGCTGTACCAGAGTACTACACCTGCATATAAAGAACTCCGCTCACATTACTGCTGTACCAGAGTACTACACCTACATATAAAGAACTCCGCTCACATTACTGCTGTACCAGAGTACTACACCTGCATATAAAGAACTCCGCTCACATTACTGCTGTACCAGAGTACTACACCTACATATAAAGAACTCCGCTCACATTACTGCTGTACCAGAGTACTACACCTGCATATAAAGAACTCCGCTCACATTACTGCTGTACCAGAGTACTACACCTACATATAAAGAACTCCGCTCACATTACTGCTGTACCGGAGGACTACACCTGCATATAAAGAACTCCGCTCACATTACTGACCCGGGGGCCAACTGCTGTACCGGAGTACTACACCTACATATAAAGAACTCCGCTCACATTACTGCTGTACCGGAGTACTACACCTACATATAAAGAACTCCGCTCACATTACTGCTGTACCGGAGGACTACACCTACATATAAAGAACTCCGCTCACATTATTGGCCCGGGGGCCAACTGCTGTACCGGAGTACTACACCTACATATAAAGAACTCCGCTCACATTACTGCTGTACCGGAGTACTACACCTACATATAAAGAACTCCGCTCACATTACTACTGTACCGGAGTACTACACCTACATATAAAGAACTCCGCTCACATTACTGCTGTACCGGAGTACTACACCTACATATAAAGAACCCGCTCACATTATTGGCCCGGGGGCCAACTGCTGTACCGGAGTACTACACCTACATATAAAGAACTCCGCTCACATTACTGCTGTACCGGAGTACTACACCTACATATAAAGAACTCCGCTCACATTATTGGCCCGGGGGCCAACTGCTGTACCGGAGTACTACACCTACATATAAAGAACTCCGCTCACATTACTGCTGTACCGGAGTACTACACCTACATATAAAGAACTCCGCTCACATTACTGCTGTACCGGAGTACTACACCTACATATAAAGAACTCCGCTCACATTACTGCTGTTCCGGAGTACTACACCTACATATAAAGAACTCCGCTCACATTACTGCTGTACCGGAGTACTACACCTACATATAAAGAACTCCGCTCACATTACTGCTGTACCAGAGTACTACACCTGCATATAAAGAACTCCGCTCACATTACTGCTGTACCGGAGTACTACACCTACATATAAAGAACTCCGCTCACATTACTGCTGTACCGGAGTACTACACCTACATATAAAGAACTCCGCTCACATTACTGCTGTACCGGAGTACTACACCTACATATAAAGAACTCCGCTCACATTATTGGCCCGGGGGCCAACTGCTGTACCGGAGTACTACACCTACATATAAAGAACTCCGCTCACATTACTGCTGTACCGGAGTACTACACCTACATATAAAGAACTCCGCTCACATTACTGCTGTACCGGAGGACTACACCTACATATAAAGAACTCCGCTCACATTATTGGCCCGGGGGCCAACTGCTGTACCGGAGTACTACACCTACATATAAAGAACTCCGCTCACATTACTGCTGTACCGGAGTACTACACCTACATATAAAGAACTCCGCTCACATTACTGCTGTACCGGAGTACTACACCTACATATAAAGAACTCCGCTCACATTACTGCTGTACCGGAGTACTACACCTAAATATAAAGAACTCCGCTCACATTACTGCTGTACCGGAGTACTACACCTACATATAAAGAACTCCGCTCACATTATTGGCCCGGGGGCCAACTGCTGTACCGGAGTACTACACCTACATATAAAGAACTCCGCTCACATTACTGCTGTACCGGAGTACTACACCTACATATAAAGAACTCCGCTCACATTATTGGCCCGGGGGCCAACTGCTGTACCGGAGTACTACACCTACATATAAAGAACTCCGCTCACATTACTGCTGTACCGGAGGACTACACCTACATATAAAGAACTCCGCTCACATTACTGCTGTACCGGAGTACTACACCTACATATAAAGAACTCCGCTCACATTACTGCTGTACCGGAGTACTACACCTACATATAAAGAACTCCGCTCACATTACTGCTGTACCGGAGTACTACACCTACATATAAAGAACTCCGCTCACATTACTGCTGTACCGGAGTACTACACCTACATATAAAGAACTCCGCTCACATTACTGCTGTACCGGAGTACTACACCTACATATAAAGAACTCCGCTCACATTACTGCTGTACCGGAGTACTACACCTACATATAAAGAACTCCGCTCACATTACTGCTGTACCGGAGTACTACACCTGCATATAAAGAACTCCGCTCACATTACTGCTGTACCGGAGTACTACACCTACATATAAAGAACTCCGCTCACATTACTCTGTACCGGAGTACTACACCTACATATAAAGAACTCCGCTCACATTACTGCTGTACCGGAGTACTACACCTGCATATAAAGAACTCCGCTCACATTACTGCTGTACCGGAGTACTACACCTACATATAAAGAACTCATTGATTTAGATATAATGTACTGTCACGTTATAAGATGGGAAAACTCCTTGAAATAAAGAGGAAGGAAAACAGTGCAGAAAGTATTAGACCTGCAGGACAGACATGTACTCCATGGTGACATTTTCTTATGTTTAAACTTCTGCACCGATCATCAGGAAGTGTGAATAGTGGCAGAATAGTTTTTGAAGAAAATAGAAAGTTATGCAAAGCATTACATAAGCAATGCTAGAAAGCAGGAAGTGACTGAAGGGGGCGCTTATTAGTCAGCAGCACCATACACTGCACTGATCTCCGCAGCCATGCTGCAAGCACTGTCCCTGCATCTGGTCCTGAGCCTGGCGATCCAGTGGATCCTATGGGCGGTGGCGGCTGTGCTGCACACTGAGAAGTTCTATGATCTGGCAGGTAAGCGGCACACATGGCTGAGCCCGCGGTTACTGAGGCTCCTGCACTCTCTACAGGTCAAGGACGGACCAGCTGCGGTCTCGGCCTGATCTCTGGCGCACACTGCGCCCGCTTTCACTACAGATTCAGTCCCAGAGCCTACAGCGCTGCTTAACCTAAATACTAATGGCTGCAGAGGCGCGAGTCACGTGACGGACACTTTCTGGTAACCTAGCAACTAAGGGCGGAGTGTTGAAGTTGCATAAAGTTTCTGTGCGCATGCGCGGTGAGCCATTGTTCCTTTGTGGTCGAGACCAGAAGTTGTCTGTGGCAAGCTGTGTAGTTGCTATGAACAACTACTTGTTTATATGCGTTTTTTTTTTTTTTACTGTGACCACTTTTCAACTAACTTTATGAAATTGTGTCTAAATATTTACTTCCACTAGGGACTTAATAGTGTAAGCAGCCGACCAAGGAATACAAGGCATAAAAAGTCTAAATGTTTTTGCACAATTCAGGTTTTGAGCAAAAATGTTCTGCTTTTTTCTGTCTTGCACTGGCCACGCCTCCTTCATGGATAGGGACACGGGTGTAAATGAGCCCTGAAATCTATGCAAATTATGAGCTGGTGTAGATTTCAGTATCTAAGGAGATGTTCACACTGTCATTATAAATGTCTGTTGCTCTTATCCGTCATAGGATGAGAGCAGTGGACATTAAAGAGGTTGTCCGGGTAAAAAATATATTTTTAAAATAGGCCAGGGATGTGAAAAAAAAAAAAAAAAATATAATAGTAATACTCACCTGTCCTCGGTGTTCTGGTATCCTCAAAGTACGGTCCGGTCCTGCTGCTCCGACATCTTCTCAATGTGAAACTGTTGCTGGCTGTGACATCCCGGATCCCTTCCGTTAAAGCCACTGATTGGCCTCAGTGGTTACGTGAGGCTGTGACCAATCAGTGGCCTCAGGAACAGACCCCGGAACGTCAAAGGTAGTGACATCATGTGCCCTTCGCTGAGGCTGCTGATTAGCAATGGGGACTTCTGCAGAAAGACAATAATCGACCTGGTAGACTGGACCGGGCTGGGAGGCACCGGGAAATGTTAGTATGATTTTATATATATATATATATATGTATATATTTTCACCGCCCCCATCCAATTTAAAAAATAATTTTTTTGTCCACTTGTGCCTGAACAACCCCTTTAAGGCACGGTTCAGACATCAGAAAATTAAGAGGAATTTGAGGTGGACGTCTGTCTCAAATTCCTTTTACTTTTCCGGCCACCGGCTCCTCGCGGCAGAATCCTGATGCTTTCTGCCGCTGATTAGGTCCTTTCTTCTGGGTCTCGAGTCTCAAATTAAAGGCAGAATACACGGCAAGATTAAGCGCCTGCTGCACTCTCTGCCTCTCATTGAAAACAATAGAAGGCAGAATCCACCCCAAAATCAGTGGCAAATTCCGCCATGTGAAAGGGGCCTAATGTCAGTAGGGTGACAGATGCAGACAAAGTCCCCTCTGAATGGCGTCTGTTCCCAGTCACTCTAATGTAAAAAACATGACAGAAGGTCCTGTACGTAGAAAAGTGATTGAAGGAAACTGCCGTCATGCTTTTTACATTATAGTGAATAGTCACTCTATTGCTGTTAAAGTCCGTTGTATGACGGAGGAGAGCTAAGAACATTAATAACAGTAGTGTGAACTTACCCTTAGGGGTTCATGTAGTTGTGCTGCTGCACTATGACTTTCCTGTGACGACTGGCGTTGTATAGTACATCACAGGGTTTAGGAAAAAGGACTTGTGTGGGGTTTTGTGGCAGTGCCCTCTTTCTTGACGTTTATTGAATTGGACGCTATAAATACATTTTTTTTATATCTGATGCATTTATATAGTATAATATGACTACTGGTATGATTGGTCAGCCAGGTCACTCTCTCCACAGTCCACACAGAAGGCACATGCTCTCATTTGACATGCATTTTGCTCTTTACAAGGGCCATTTTTCCCTTTTGTAGTCTATGGATTGGCAAGATACAGTGCATGACACAGTATGACAAAAAGTATGTGACCTGAGCAGTATAATATCAAGGGGACCTCTAAGGATACAACACCACATAGCAATGGCCGACATTTACTTTATTTTATTTTGCTTGCTTATATAGCGGCAACATATTCTGCACTGCTTTGACAGATAGTGGGTAAATTTATCAATCCATCTACGCCAGGTATGATATTGTGGTGCACATTTGGCGCCACAACCCCATTTTGTGCCTTGCTCACCACATTGTGCAAATGTGGGCTGGGGTGGGAACGCCTGAGCCCAACATGTTTATTATAACTCACGCCAGTTACGCTAGGTTCACACTTGCGCCTAGTATCCGTTCGCTGCCCAGATTAGTCAATGAATGTCCATCGACAAAACTGTCCGTTTGTGTCCATTTTTGACAAATCCATTTTTTTCCCTTCTTCATTCCCTTGAATGTGCGCAGAGGGAAAAACGGATTGCAAAACGGACAAAACAGATTGCTATCCGCTTGTAATCCGTTTATGTCTGCCTTCTATAGCCTCAATGTTAAAAAAAAAACGGATTTGTTGCTGTCCATCTGGTATCCTTATTTTTTGGACAGAGAAAAAGTCCTGCAAGTCTGACTTTTTTCTCTGCCCAAAACAGTGGATACCAAATGGAAATGCTCCAAACGCACACCTGCGAATGGTTTTTACAACCCATCAAAAACAATGGGCTTTAAAATAAATCGTTCGAAATCAGTTTTTCAGGATTTAGAGACTGTTTCAAAAACTAATTTCGCTCAGAGAGCCAAACGCTGATGTGAACCCAGCCTTATCTGGTGTGAGCTATAATGGAGATCTACGCCAGTTTCTATCTGGAGCCCCGTACAACATGCCAGTCTTAATAAATCTGCCCCATTGTCATCAATCACTGTCTGAAGTAGAGCTCACAACCTAAATTCCCTATCAGCTTGTAAACTTTGAGAAACATTAGTATACATTTATGACCTGATGAGAGTAAACCAATAACATTTTACACACATGGGGGAGATTTATTAAGACTGGAATTTGCTATGCTGGTCTTGATATCACCTGTGCCAGTGGAGGATGTGCCTAATTTACGATGAGGTGGACGCCATGTCATAAATTAAGTTCATCCTTCGGGTGTCCGTGCGTCTAGTCCGAATTCTACACCAGCTCAATTCTGGTGAAGATTTCAGTCATCACTTAATCCTGAAAACTGGCATAAATGAATGATATATATGTTGGGGCCGGTGGCCCTCCGCGCCCTGTATTCAGAACATGGCAGGGCAGGGTAAAAATTCTTACAAGTGTAGTTTAAAAGGTTTCAAACTCCTGGTAATAAATCTCCCCGATGGTCCCTGATGGCATTAATATTCATACAAGGTCAGAACAAGATTAAGGGATACTTTGCTAAAGGTGACTTGTAACTTTTAGCCTTGTTAGATTGATGGTAACATCCACCTGAGGGTAATGCACAGCCTGCTTAGCTTATGTGACCATTATTTAGGATGAAGACAGACAACGGCCCAGATTTACTAATAGTTAGACAGTGGAAATTTAGGCAGTCTACAGATACACCAGGTTTATCACAGTGGCTGATGGTGGATGATAAATCCGCTGTATCTTTAGACTGTCTGTTCAAACATTTTAGCCCAAACTAGATGCACTAAGATGTGCTGCTTTGCATCATAGATGCGCCATGTTTACCCCAGTTTCTAGTCATAACCAGAATAGTAAATCTAGGCCAATGTGTCTTCACCCTGCATCATGTGTGTTTTCTGCCAGGGTGAGAATGCACAAGTCAGAATTGGATCACAAAATGAGAGCCTATAAAGGACAGATTATCCTTCTTATTTAGATTCACTCATGGTTTTGGCTTCAAAAACCTGAACATGTGTCTATACCCATAAAGTAGTATCCTGCTCTATAAATATCTTTGCATTGATTTATTTCAGATTATTTACATAACACAGATAATACTGCATTGCTGTATACAGACTGTAATTGTTCCCATCTGTCTCTGTCCCCAGTGGGCTTACCTAAAGCGTAACTAAACTTTTCGTTTTTTCCCGGAGATGCATAATGCAGGTGAAGATAACACGCTTTGTAATATACTTTATCAAGGAAAATGAATTGTTTCTTTCTCTCCTTTCTGCCACTGATCAAATCTGTACAATAGAATTCTATGCAGAGGGGAGGGGGAGGAAGAGAAGAGCTCCTCAAAGCAGAGAGGTGCCTGCAGTATAGAGGGACTATTTTCTTTTACAACACCACAGCTGGGTTATCAGAAATTACTATCCATCCTTCTGAAATAAATGACTTATTTAATACAGTAAATGCCCTCATATCTCTGTCTCTCCCCTTCTCCTCCTCCCCTTCCCCTCTCCATAGACTTCATTGTAAACGTATCTGCTTGTGTACTAAGTATGGAAAAAAATCACTTAGATAAGAAGTGAAGACAGAAGTAATAGTTAAAGACACAGGCACTTTTCTTTAGTGAAATATATTGAAAAGTTTGTTCCCTTCACCTGCACTGTTAATTTAACTTAGACCATAATTTCCCTATGTAACTTGTCACCTGTATTGGAAGGTTTGTTACTAATACAACTGGTTTCTACAGGAGTAGAAAGGGAGAAGAAAGTCTATTCCGGGGCGAGGGACAGCATTAGGTGCCTTTGACGGAGTAGGTTGTTGAGGTGTTCAGTGGAGCAGAAAAGAGCACAGCAGTATGGAGACCATAGAGAGAAAACAGATAAGCCAAGTGACAGGAGGCCACAAAAGCAGAGTGAGACCGGTGGGAAGGCAGTGGAAGCCTCTTAGTCTACTTGCATAGCACTCAAGTTCAGTGGAGCCTGTTTGCATTATCCCCAGCTTAGCATGGGTCTCAAACAGAAATAACAGAGAATTTGGGAACTAGCACAATCACCAATCTAACCTATGGATAAAGAGAACAAGCCATGCAAAGAGATCGTCTTTTGTAGCGAAGCCATGGATGTGAGCAGAATTATTGAGATGATATTGTTCAACAGAAGACTTTTGCAATTCTTGTGTTAGGGGTCGATATCCAAATGCGCGAGTTCAAGACAAGCTACTACTGAGTAACTGACTTAAGAGCTAAGCAAAATGCTGGAGAAACTACTAATTAAAGAGAACCTGTCATGTGTTTCCTCCATCCTAAACTTGTCCCAGTGTGTGCAACATAAAGTAATGACAGAGACTGACAATGTCTGTAAAAGCGCTGGGGAATATGATGGCGCTATACAAGTAAGAGCAATAAATAATGACGTTCCCTACTGTTGCCCCTCACTGAGATTTATAAACCTTTAAAATCTTGGACTGGTGTATGCAAATTTATCTTAACAAGTCATGATTGGTGGGGAGCAGCTTCATCTAGTCATGTAGTCAGTGAGGAGCACCATAGGAAAGGTCATAACTTGATGCCAGGGGCTAGCTATAGAGGGTGCTGGGCCCTGGACTCTAAGGGGGCCCCAAAAGTCCCACTGCTACATAAAAGTTAGGTAGTGGCCCCATTACAGATTTTGCATTGGGACCCAGTCGCTTCAAGTTATGTCTCTGCTTGATGTTGTACACACTGGGACCAGTTTAGGGTGGTAAAGGCCCTGGCGGGTTCCCTTTAAGTTGTCCATTAGCCCTTCTATGTGCTGAGTCTGTGACTTACAACTGCATAGACCTTTGTCACATGCTCACTATCAATACTCATGTTAACTATTGATCCCATACTATATATTGTGCCTGTCTCTATAGTAATATATGTCTATATAGTAATATACTAAGACAAACTAAACTAATATAGTTGGAATTAAAAAATAGAATAGAAAATTGCCCCATGAACATGCTCTTTGCGGTGCTAGAGCTCTAGACACCTAGTATAGTCAGCACCAGTTAGAAGTTCTGTGTTAGGACAAGCAATGCCCCTTCGCAATCCACTTAGGGGGCAATAGATGGGTGTCTTGGTGTGGACAGTTTCTGGAGGGGCTTCCAGTTGTGGTTGAAGTTACCTGGAAAAGCAGTATACACAGGGAGAACACTCAGATGTTGCTGTGATCAGATTGAAAGTCAGGACTGTGGTGCAGTAGTGAGCATTTAACCACTGAGATACTGGAAGGGCATTTAGGGTTTTGCAGATATTGAGATGCATTACAGGGACCAACAGGATAAAGGAGAATTCCTCTTTTAATTATCTTTTGCCTTTGTCAAGTCATTAAGACGTGTCAGAGGATAACATCGGTGAGCCCTATCATGAGCTGGAATTGATTTTCAGAACAAGCAGGCTGTCAGTAATGTCAAAGGTATGCCATCGCCTTATTGACTAGAATGTCAATGAAGCCTGAACAAATGTCATATTTTTTACAGGAAAGAAGCGCAGACTATAAAAAGGATTGTGTGACTACCACAGCCTGCTCCAAATAAGAGCTTTTAGAGCATATTCACAAGCAGCAGAATTTTTGCAATGGGAAATTATTTCTGTACATCCATCTGCATAGGGCTGTTTCTGCAGCACGTGCATGGATTTCTGCAAGCGCCACTTAAGTGTCTGCAACAAATCATTTAATTTCATTCATGAGGAGGACACTGGGGGGGAATTTATTAAACTTTCTACCCCAATTTTTTTCCATAAAAAGGTAGCAAGTTTCTGTGCAAATCTGTTTTTGTACAAAAATTTGTGAGTTTGTGGTTTTCTGCACTCTGCTACTTACTGCACTTACTGTTAGAGGGCTTCTGTGAGGGGCAAAATCTGTCTTTATTAGATTAATTTATTGGTATCTAAATTTGTTTGGGATTCTCATGCCTTGGTGAGTGGTTACAACATCTCTTCCTGTGGAGTGCCTGTATAATCTGCACCCATTGGACAGGAGGTTATGCAATACTTTATTTCTCCTGTGGTGGTGCTGCAAGGATCAATGCCAGATATTGCCATAGATTAAAGCTGATCAATGGGAGTCCCTGCAAGTAAACCATCAGTTTATTGTCATGGGCCCTTTTAAAAATTAGGGATTGTATAAAACATAGAACCCTTTAAAAAGTTTCATTAGTGGAGACAGATTTAAATTAGGGAATCTATAGATTTAGAATAAATAGAAACTGTATGTGTATTTGGGCCCCCAGTGGGTGGCAACTATAGCTTAACATGTTTACCCTGATTACTATTAGTCAGACTTGCCTAATGACACTAGTCCTCCATCCACTGAGCGTTCCAAGTTGAGTAAAGGTGCGGTGGACATGGCTCGTGATCCCTCTTAGTCAGGGATGCATTGGCTAGAACTGCGCCCTGAACCAGAGTCTGATGATGGGATCATTCATATGAAGGATGGCCACCTTAAGATTTCCATCAATCAGTAGAGCAATAACTTATTTCTTTGTTCTATGGGAGAGCCATGTACGGAAAGTTTCATTTTCATACTACTTGTGCAATAAATTCTTCCATAGAAGTATCACCTAATAATAGAACATGCCGTGATTTTTTTTTGTGTGTGACTCTTAGGGTAAGTTCACACAGCGGAAAATGAAGAGAATCGGCATTCCATTGTGATGAATGGAACTAATCAGCAAATAGTCTCGAGCTGCAGAATCCACAGCAAGATCAAGTAGGCTGCTTATTTTTTCCACGCGCTGCTGCGAGTCTCTGCCTCCCATTGAAAACAATGGGAGGCAGAATCTGGGTGGAATCTGTCGCAGATTCGGGGGTGGAATCCTCTCAAATCTGCATCAAATTCCTCCATGTAAACTTACCTCTGTGTGAAATAGGCATAGGGAAGTAGAGAAGGGCTGAAAACTTTTCTTTCATATCAGACAGCTTGTTGTCAGACCAAATTAGAAAAATGAGATAATCGCTTATGCTAGGTTCACACTAGTGTTCGGGAAACTCTATCCACTTAAAAAGCGGATACCCTGCTTGCAGGACTTTTCTCTCTGCATATTTTAATCGGAATGGGGAACGGAGTGCCCAAACAGACACACAACGCTAGTGTGACCATAACTTTACCATCTCATCCATTGTTTACTCATTCAGATTGGGTTTTTGCCTTGAAACTGCCTGGTGCCCACAAAGGGCCAGATAAATAATACATTGTGTCATTATCATAGTCCCACATCTCCTCTAATGGGGAATATGGCAAGTGACACTTATACAGTGCCCAAAATCCAGTACTGCTCCTCTGGACACTTGGGAGGTAGACAGGGAAGGTTAAATTTGCCATTTGCTTTGCATGTATTATTTGGCTGAGTCTCCAAATATATAATGATTTTATCCCATATAATAATTTTATCCTCTTGTAGACTAGTGGATACTCCTGTAACCTATGGCTTAGTATTAGTCACAGCTCCGCTACTTCTTACCTTCACTAATCCCTTTCTTTTGAGTTAAGAAAATAAAAGGTCACGTCTTGTCTCTGTCATATTGTGACCTTATACAGTATAAAACCTGCCGGAATATGTGTAAGGACATGAGCTGAGCACAGATGAAACATATACAGCGGCGCTGCTATTATTATTGATGTCATTGTATGTAAAGCATCAGATCATTTCCACCCAGTAGGCTTTTATGGTTGTTAGGGTATGTTGACATGGTGGTCTTTAGAGAGGATTTCGAGGTGAATGATCGCCTCACAATCCTCTCCAAAAGCCGCTGTGTGAACATACCCTTACTGTTTCACCCCTCATCCTCCGCCTCCAGAGCCTTGATATTTCTTACCATACAGTCTGGACATATGTACTCACTAGTTCATGGGAAGACTAAATTGAATGTTTGGTAATACACTGAAGAAAGCAGGCACATACAATAACCTACTAATGCAGACATGTTTAGTAGGCTTTACATTGCTTTTCTGGTTACTGCCAGCAGATGGCATTGTGCTACAGTAGCGTGATGCCACCTGGTGGCTCATTGCTGGTGCAGATTTTGCTGGCACCTGCTAAAAATCTTTATGGGTTGTCACACGGACTAATCATCCATAACAACTTATAGGAAGCAGCCGCTTACCTGTATGCTTTTATTTTGGCCACATTATGACCAAAGATAAAATGTTTTGCCAGAAACTGTGCTACAAAAGAGGAATCTGCGGCATTCATTACCAAAGGGTAAAACATCTTCTTTACTTACAAGATGCTGATACATGAAACAGGGACATACTTGTAGGCACACACTGATCAACTTACAGAACTCTACAACAGGTGTATGGCACATGAAATGGCCATTGACTGTTCAGTGTGTGTCTATATTCTATAATATAGTTGTAATTTTTTTCTCTAGCCCCCACAGTTCCCGAGCAATCAATGCCATTAATTTTGGTGCCTGATATACTATTTAGGCTCTGTACTGTCAGGGGGCGGTGTCAGGCAGGAGCAGACAAGGGGGTGTGATTCTGAGCTCTGACACTGGCTGCCTCTGATTGGAGCTCTGAATCACACCCCCTGCATGACACTGCCCTTCTGACATTACAGAGCTTACATAGCACATCAGACACCAAAACTAACTGCACTAGTTGTTCCAGAACGGTGTGGGCTACAGAGAAAATTCTAACTGTGCTGGAATCAGTAGAGCAGTGTCTTCCTGACATCTGTTGTACTATTATAGTGGATGTAAGGTCTTTAAACATGGTAGCTACACAAAAGCTGAGGAGCTGCCATAAACACTGGATCTCTGTTGTATTGTACAGCTGAGACCAGGCAGCAATGCATACTATATAATACAGCAGACTAGAGTACCCATGCCTGTGATCAGAACCTGCACTGATTCGGGCATTAACCCTACAGATGCTGTGGTCAAACATGACTGAAGCATCTTTTTATCGGCGGAACAGGGGCGCTATGATTTTGACCCATGAACAAGATTCAGGGCAGCAATTTGTTACTGTGACAGACAGGAGCCTATTGAAGGCTCCCAGGCTTGTCCTCAATCTAGTTCTATTACAGACTTTGTTAGGCATTAGGATTGCACTGTATTGTATTAATGATCAAACCCCTGGGGTTCAAGACCCCTAGGGGGTCTAAAAATAAAAGTAAAAAACAAAAACATATTAAAAAGATTAACTAACCCTTTTCCCTAGATCAGATATAAAAAATAAATAAAGTAAAACATGTACACATTAGGTATCGCTGTGTCTGGAAATGCCCAAACTACAAACCTCTAAAAATATTTTTTCCAATATGTGAAAACTGAAAAGTCAAACTGGAAATCAAAGCATCAGACACCCCCCATAATGGTATAAATAACAAAATGCACCTGGCCCTGCAAAAAAGAAACCCTACGCAGCTCCGTATATAGAAATAGAAAAAAAAGTTACGAATGTCAGTATATGGGGACTCCAAAATTTTTATTTTTTTAAGGTGTTAAAACATAACAAAAACTATATTAATTTGATATCACTGTAATTGGAACAAGTTGCAGAATACAGGAGACATGCCATTTTGACTGCATAGTGAACATAGTAAAGATAAAAACCCATAAGAAAGTGGCACAAATGTAGTTTTTCTCTAATTCCACCCCATTCTGAATTTTTTTTCCAGTCTCCTAGTACATCATATGAAATATTAATTGAAAAATAAAAAAAATGTGGCTTTTTGAAAAATGGCTGCGGTTATAAGGGATTAAAAGGCATCAGCTACTACTAAACTCAGAAAAGATAAGAACTAGCCGCTGGCTAGTCCATTGGAGGACCAGAACAGTGGACAGGTGGACCGCTAAAACAGTGGTTACATACAGAGTCCAAAGGACCCCATTGACTATGGGGTCTGGTGGACGAGAAAACTGCATGCTGGACTTTTTTGTCCGACGATTTGAGGTACACACTGCAGTGGAGTCTAATATGGAGATGGACGCAAATGTGAACATAGCCTAACATGGTATAAAGATATTTTTCCATATTTATGCACTGTATGCAGTTGTTACTATAAAGGAATGTTTTGATATGGTCATAGGTTGTCCCAGAAAATGTGGCAGTGCTCTATTTTTCATTGTATGTTTAATTGTTAAAACTTTTTTAATAGGTAGTGGGACATTTATACTTCTGTCACATCTTAGCCTGCGATGGACAGGAATAAAGTATTTGCGCCAGCAAGTCCAGACTGGTCTGATCACAGTATGGGGACTACGGTAAGTGCACATGTAAAATATGGGGCTTTAAAGAGGACCTGTCACCAGGTCTGAAAAGCCCAATGATATACATAATCTGATCACCCTGAGCATTTTGAGGTGTTTTGTTTATTTAAATCCATTCAGCCATGCCAAAGATATAAGCCCTTTTAGTGTAGAGGCAAATTAGGGTATACTAGCCAAGTGGGCGGTAACACTGTGTGACATACATCACATAGAGACCCTGCACCTTGTAGAATCCACAGTGTTGCTGCCCACTTGTCTAGTATACCCTAACTTACATCTACACTAAAAGGACTTTTGGAACAGCTGGAAATGCTCAGGGTGACATCAGATGATGTATGTCATTGGCATAGTTGCCAATACTCCTTAGAAATAGTTATGGCCAACCATAAAGAGGGGTGGTGTTTGCGTAACATTAACACCCAAAGTGAGCGGTTTCTGGGCATTTCTGCCTGGGAAATATGTATACATGAATAATCTAGCTATAGAGGTCACTGGTATAAATGTGCACATATAATACGCTGCCTTTCTTGTTTCAGACTTGGCACATTCTTGTTCCTACGAATTCTCCGAGATGGTCATGACAGGAGATTCAATAAAGTACGAGATAATCCAGGAATGTTTTTTGTGTACTGGACAGTGCAAGGTCAGTAACTGCAAAAAAGATATCAATATGTCTATAATGAAAAGACTATTATTCTCATAGAATTTTGTTATGGCATCGCATTGGGACATAGGAGCTTGTAAAGTGACAATTTCAGCTACTTTGAATAATCAGTTTTAGGTTTGCCCCACGTAATGAAACGCAGCTAAAAGAAAGCTTTGGGAAAAAAAACAGCGAAAACATGAGTTTTTACAGGTTTTCTCCCTCCTCCCCCATTACATATATTGTGATTCTGCAGGTAAAAATAACCCTTTAAAAATGCAATTTATGCATTGCAGTATATATATATATATTTTTTTTTTTTACAGTATTTACCATACAGGATAAATAACGCTGTTTTTGGATAGTGCTGATCTATGTGCACATGGGGATACCTAACATGTTTGTTTACCTTATTTTGTTTACATTATGCATTTTATAAATTAAAAGGTGTTTAGTTTTTTTAGTTTTTATTTATTTATTTTTTTATACTTTCTTTTTTTACGGTCCCAAAAGGGGACTTAAACCTAGTATCTCTTGATCTCCAGTGCAATATACTGCAATATATTGTATTGCAGTACATTGCACATTGTTGTTTGAACTCCTAGCTGCCATGGTAACCCATTGGTTGATCCAAACAGGGAAGGAAGGGTGGTGATCTTGCCCCCAAACCACCCAGATGCCATGGATACTATTTATGACAGTATCTGAGGGGTTAAGCCACCAGAGTTGACAGCTAGTCCTGGTTCCCGGCTGTGTAGTACAGCCAAGATCTGGAAGTCATGCCTCAGTACAACATCTCAGCGCACAGCTTTGTTAACTATGTACTTAATGCGATGTAATAGTATGGCACAGAGCAGGAATGGGTTAACATGCTAAGTTTTTCAACAATGCACATGTCTTTGAAAATACAGCTTTTCTGCAGCTCTTTTTTTCCTGCAATGTCTGGATGAAAGTAAACAAAATCTCATTCAATTTGCTGGTACTATAAAAGGCATTTCCGCAGGAGCCAAATATGCTGCATTTCTGCAACATGAGACCTTAGCCTCAGGCTGGGGCCCCACATTGCGAAAATGCAGCAGAAAAGCCGCAGCAAAAAATGTTCCGTTTTACAGTACCTGCAAAGTGGATGGGATTGTGGCTAATCCCATCCACACATTGCAGAAAAAAATCTGCAGCGAAAAAAGCGCAGGATGTCAATAATACGTACGGAAACACTGGCGTTTTCCGTATAGGTATAATAGGGGCAGAGGAAAACTCTGTGGGCTTTATGTGAAAAGTGTTTTTTAGCTGCGGCTTGTTACGTGGGGCCTTAGCCTAAAACTGTTTTCTGCAAGAAAATGTTCTATTTGGGACAATTGATGTAATGCAAAAGTGTTCCTCTGGTGCTTGAATGTGCTGCTGCTTTCCTTTGATCGCTGCAGCCTCTTCACTGTACACTCAGCATGCTATAGGTGTGGCTGTGGTGGGACCTGCAGCATTGTCCCATTCACTTGATGTGTGCTCTGAACCGATGTAGTAATCAGTGACATCACCAAGTTTTATTTACTGCCCGTTAATTCCAGTATTGGACATGTCTATTTATTCTGCCCTAGGTATATGGATATTTGTAACATTGCTTCCATCTTTAATGTTAAATCTTGAGAGAAAAAACAAGCCTCTGGGACTGACAGACTGCCTGGGCTGGACTTTGTGGGCTGTCGGATTCCTCATACAAGCGATTGCAGATCAGCAGAAGTGGAGCTTTAAAGCAGACCCGGATAATGCAGTGAGTGTTCTGCGTCGCCAGTCCCACATGGTCATCTCTGAGTTATCTGGCTTTGTACTGTATATATGTAGGATGTGGATTTCCATATAAAACAGTAGAAATGATTTCTGCTGCCATAGAACTATAATTAGAAAGGATCATATATAATAATAATAATGATGATGGTAATACATTTTATTTATATAGCGCCAACATATTCTGCAGCACTGTACAAGTTATAGGGTTCAAGTACAGACAAAAAGATACATTGCAAAGAAATAGTCAATTCACACACTGGGACTGAGGGCCCTGCTCACAAGAGCTTACAATCTATGAATATATATATATATATATATATATATATATATATATATATACAGTGGGGAAAAAAAAGTATTTAGTCAGCCACCAATTGTGCAAGTTCTCCCACTTAAAAAGATGAGAGGCCTGTAATTGACATCATAGGTAGACCTCAACTATGAGAGACAAAATGAGAAAACAAATCCAGAAAATCACATTGTGTGATTTTTTTAAGAATTTATTTGCAAATTATGGTGGAAAATAAGTATTTGGTCACCTACAAACAAGCAAGATTTCTGGCTCTCACAGACTTGTAACTTCTTCTTTAAGAGGCTCCTCTGTCCTCCACTCATTACCTGTAGTAATGGCTCCTGTTTGACATTGTTATCCGTATAAAAGACACCTGTCCACAACCTCAAACAGTCACACTCCAAACTCCACTTTGAAGACCAAAGAGCTGTGGAAGGACACCAGAAACAAAATTGTAGACCTGCACCAGGCTGGGAAGACTGAATCTGCAATAGGCAAGCAGCTTGGTGTGAAGAAATCAACTGTGGGAGCAATAATTAGAAAATGGAAGACATACAAGACCACTGATAATCTCCCTCGATCAGGGGCTCCACGCAAGATCTCACCCCGTGGGGTCAAAATGATCACAAGAACAGTGAGCAAAAATCCCAGAACCACACGAGGGGACCTAGTGAATGACCTGCAGAAAGCTGGGACTAACGTAACAAAGGCTACTGTCAGTAACACACTATGCCGCCAGGGACTCAGATCCTGCAGTGCCAGACGTGCCCCCCTGCTTAAGCCAGTACATATCCGGGCCCGTCTGAAGTTTGCTAGAGAGCATTTGGATGTTCCAGAAGAGTATTGGGAGAATGTCATATGGTCAGATGAAACCAAAGTAGAACTGTTTGGTAGAAACACAACTCGTCGTGTTTGGAGAAGAGTGAATGCTGTGTTGCATCCAAAGAACACCATACCTACTGTGAAGCATGGGGGTGGCAACATCATGCTTTGGGGCTGTTTCTCTGCAAAGGGAACAGGACGACTGATCCGTGTACATGAAAGAATGAATGGGGCCATGTATCGTGAGATTTTGAGTGCAAACCTCCTTCCATCAGCAAGAGCATTGAAGATGAAACGTGGCTGGGTCTTTCAGCATGACAATGATCCCAAGCACACCGCCAGGGCAACGAAGGAGTGGCTTCGTAAGAAGCATTTCAAGGTCCTGGAGTGGCCTAGCCAGTCTCCAGATCTCAACCCCATAGAAAACCTTTGGAGGGAGTTGAAAGTCCGTGTTGCCCAGCGACAGCCCCAAAACATCACTGCTCTAGAGGAGACCTGCATGGAGGAATGGGCCAACATACCAGCAACAGTGTGTGCCAACCTTGGGAAGACTTACAGAAAATGTTTGACCTCTGTCATTGCCAACAAAGGATATATAACAAAGTATTGAGATGAACTTTTGTTATTGACCAAATACTTATTTTCCACCATAATTTGCAAATAAATTCTTTAAAAATCAGACAATGTGATTTTCTGGATATGTTTTCTCATTTTGTCTCTCATAGTTGAGGTCTACCTATGATGTCAATTACAGGCCGGCCTCATCTTTTTAAGTGGGAGAACTTGCACAATTGGTGGCTGACTAAATACTTTTTTTCCCCCACTATATATATATATTTATATGCCACCTGATGTTCTGATGGGTCCAAGCTAGTGAACACCTGTAGTTTCCTGCTGAAATGGGTTAAATGTAACAACATTTTGGCTTAAAATTCTGGTCCAAAATAAGCCAAAAATTTACAGACCTGCGCCACAACCAGCAGAGACATATGCATCATGAGTGATGTTCCTCAGTCTGCCACAGACTAGAAGAACCTAGGGAAAAATCTCTTTCATTCAAAATATTCAGAGGTTCATAAAGTGGCAAACTAGGAGATACTATAATACCCAGTGGGAACAATGACCTGTGCCACCGTTGCCACTATACATGGGGTCAGATACTTCCCATGTTAATAGAAGTCTAATAGAAATCTATTACCAAAATGGCTAAGCATATCTAGTAAAGCAAAACTGTTTGTGCTAGCAAACATGTGGAAACAGTTATTCAGAGTTCAAAAAATACTTCCACATGGGGAGCACAGTGTGAACAGTGCCCTAAGTGTTCACACGTACATAGGAACACCCAGAGCACACTGTAATACTCAGCCGGAACAGTACAATGAACCAATACCACAGTTGCCTCTGCATATGGGGTCAGATACTTCCCATGTTGGTAGATGATCATCTACTACCACGATGGCTAAGCGTATCTAATAAAACAGAGCCATTTGTGCTAGCAAGCATGTGAAAATAATAAATCAGAGTTCAAAGAAAACTCCCACACAAATTGCACAATGTGAACTATACTCAGTGTTCACAAGTACATAGGAACACCATAGTCCTAACGCCACCCTTAAAAGGGCAATTAATTTGACAGGACACAAGTGGGAGTAGGGGTAAATCTGCCTTAAGATCAAGCATGAGGGTATGTTCACACAGTTTTTTGCGGGCAGATTTTTGAAAATTTTTGTCTGCTTAAGGGGCCCCCAACAATTACTAGAAGAAAGGTCCATAGACATCGAATGGAGCAGCCAGATCCATATTCAATTGCTCCACTCAAACTTGGGACCTGCGTTCTGGTGTTCTCTGTGGGCACCAGTGATCAGACATTTATTATGTGTTGTGAGAATAAGTAAAACTGGTTAGTTATCATTTTGACAGAGCACATACGCAATGATTCTCTAACAGGAGTTATTAAGTGGATCAAGAGGATCATAGGGCATATAGATGTCATAGGAGAGGTTTATGTTAGCTAGTGCAAAGATCCACTGAGTATTAGAGTCTCAAGCTGTGGGCACCATCTAATGCCACATTATGGTGGATGGAATTTCCCCTGGCTGATTGCTGGAGGTTCAGGGAACCAGATCCATGGTGATCTAGTGATCACCAGAGTGACTGGTTTTAGAGAAGGTTGTTAGACAACTTCCTTAAGTGTCCACAGAGAGCATAATACACTATACAAAAAAACATATTTGAATACTACACCTACAGGAGCTTTTATTACATCCAATTCTAAATCCAGAGGCACTAATATGGAAAAGGTTCCCCCTTTGCAGTTGGAAGGCTTTGTAAAAAAAAATTTGGACTGTGTCTGGGAATTTTTGGCCATACATGTAGAAGAGCATTTATGGGGTCAGACACTGATGTTGGACAGCCTGGTTTGCAGTCTCCCTCCATTCTACTTCATCCTAAAGGTGTTCGATGAAGGTGAGGTCAGGGCATTGTGTGGACAAGTCATTTCTTCTACACTAAACTCACCGATACCTTTATGGACCTTGCTTTGTGGATGGGGCATAATCATGCTTCCCTAAACTGTTCCCACACAGTTGAAAGGATAGAAAATGTCTTGGTATGTTGAAGCATTATTGATTTTCGTTTACTGGAAGTAAGTGGCATAGGCCACCCATGAAAAATAACCCCATAGCATTATTATTCTTCCTCTACCAAACATTACAGCTGGCACAAATGCTTCAGGCAAGTAATGTTCAATAGCCGACTCGTAGATAAAAAATAGGGTACCCACAGATCAGTCAATGTAGTATAGTTTGCCTGATGTAGTCCTAATATAATGTAAGTGTCCTGTGGTTTCCAGACACCCAGTCTAGGTTATGATACACATAGCCCATCCACTCTAAGGTGTCTCCTCCATATTGAAAAGGACAAATTTGCACAGGAGATAGACAAGATCAGGCACGCACTGACTGAAGGGCCAGTAAAAGACCAGTCTATAGGCGCTAACTAACCACTAGCTAGGGAGCTTACATTAGACTCACAAATTTCTGACTAGTGATACACATACACAGCACACCTATATTAAACCCATAATCCAACCTGACGCGTTTCACTGGGAGACCTATAACCAGCTCATCAGAGGCAATCACCCAAGGGTATTCACAGATCACTGAAGTGCTCATATAGCGTCTGTATCTGTAGTTTATCACGAGTAATGAGTGCACCACCAGGCCAGAGGAGGTTTGGTACTCTGCAGAGTCAGCAGAGCATTGGTGACTTTTATAAATTATGCCCCTCAGCACTTTGCAGCCTCACTCTGTAACTTTACATGGTTTGCCTGCACAGAGTTGTTGTGGATCCTAAATAATTCCACTTTTCAATAACACCAGCCACAGTGGATGGTGGAATATCTAAGAGGGAAGAAATTGACTTGTTACACTGATGACATTCTATTACATTACAATCTTCCATGATCTCTTTAACATGACCCTTTTTTATCACAGATATCTGTTAGGCATCTGCATGGCTAGGTGCTGGATTTTAGACACATGTGGCAATGGGACTGAAAGAAACGCCTAAATTCAGGAGATGAGGAGATGTTTTCCAATACTTTTCTCCATATAGTGTATATTTGACCTGCCTCAACCAGTGAATGGCTGAGCCATCACTTCCTGTGTGTCAAGAGGGACCAAAAAATAGTGATCAATGGGGACCCAGCAAGCATCAGAATGTTTCTGGCGAGCAAGTCAGTGAGGTGTCACTCCTTTTTTATGCCATTGTGACCAGTTTTGAAAAACAAAAAATGATTATGTCTGGACAGTATTTTTAAGCTGTTAAGCAAAAAATGTATATGGCCATATCTACAATTAGATAAACCTACTGGCAAGATATGCTGTTAATGAATATCTGTGCAGCGTCTAAGCTGTGACGGCGATAACATGACGTCATGTCTGTTTTTTGTCTACAGGGTAAATTTATCCAGAGTGGTCTGTGGGCGTACAGTCGGCATCCAAACTACCTTGGAGAGATATTGCAATGGAGTGGGCTGTTTCTTTCTGCCTCATCTGTACTAAGTGGGTACCAATACCTGAGTGTCATATCCCCAATATTTGTGTGGTTTCTACTCAGCTATATCAGTGGTATTCCCATTCTTGAGAGACAGGCATTGAAAAGATGGGGAGAGGACCCAGCATATAAGAGCTACTTGCAAAAAACACCTGTGCTCTGGCCATTCAAGTTCTAACCTTTCTGTTCGAAGGAAGAAATTGCACAGTTTTATACTCAGTGGCTGTATTATAAAATATTTCTGGGAGTTTTCTCTATGTTGCTGAATAAAAGTTTCCTCTTCTATCCATGTTATATATTTTTTCCAAAGGTTGCCAAAATGTTAAATAAAGTAATTGTATGAAAGGTCTGAGTTTTTTTTTTACATGGAAACAAAATTGTGGCATGCAGCATCGAATAGTGTGTTACACAAGCCTTCTTCTCTCACAAGGGTACCATATGGAGGCCCATATAGGTCGAAATTTATCAAGTCCGACACTCCAAAATTCTAGCATAAAAAAGTCACATACTAGAGCTTTGCAATGTTTTGCGCTTACTTGTGAAAAAAAAAATTGTGTCATTTGTGTCAGGTGTGTTCACCCAAAAGCCGCCACAGCAGAAATCATCTAAAATTAAATGGTTTTTGCTGTGGCACACCTGCTGGATTTGTAGTATAATAGCCTCCTTATAACATCCATTTGCGCCCATTCAGTATAATGGTCACCTTATTATGCCTCATATAGTATAATGGGCTTTTATGCCCCAGAATAACAGCTCCCTTGTGGATCTACACAGTATAGTGTCCCCCCTGCTGTACAGTATACTGGCCCCTTATTATGCCCCCTTACAGTATATTGGCCTCTTATGCCCCAGAATAACAGCTGCCTTGTGGCTTTACAGAATATAGTGTCTCCCTTGTGCCCCCATATAGTGTAATGGCCCCTTATGCCCCCATACAGTATAATGGTCACCTTATTATGCCCCATATAGTATAATGGCCTCTTATGCCTCAGAATAACAGCTCCCTTGTGGTTCTACACAGTATAGTGTGCCCCCCACTTATGCCCCCATGCAATATAATGATGTATTGATGAAAGTACTCATTTGATGCTTAGTAGGTCACCTCAGGCACTCTGGGCCCTGACATTGCCTGGCCCTGGAGGAGGTGGAGACATAATTTAGCTATTGGGATACATAGAGAATATTTGTTTAATATTTTTTCATTTTTCAAATGAGGAGATTAATGGAGGATGTTGTTTGTGCACTTTTTGTGTTTAGTGGTCCTTTAACATATATATATATATATATATATATATATATATATATATATATATATACGATTCCCAAACCAGGGTATGAATAAACCTTAACAATAAAAATGTAAATCCAGTCACCAGCTGGTTAATAGCCCCTATGGACCCTGTAATGGCCGACATCTTTGGGAACACAGCAGATAGCTGAATAAAATATTAAGCGACACAAGAGAATTACTTTAATTTCCAGGCCACGTTTTGATTTTAGAGAAAATGTTCTTTTGGAACTCAAAGGAATAAGTCAGACGTTAGGTTTGGCCGTTGTCTCCAACACCCCTGTGCTAAATATGTAAATTCATCTAAATGGACGGTTCGAGCCTGTTGGCATTTTCTTCTGATGCACATGTGGTAAATGATTTACATCAATTGTACTAAGGGCTAGAAAAGAGGAGAAGATGGGATAATGCAAACTTAAATGACTGCATCTGCTTGTAAGGGGTTTTGGAGAAGTTTGCTGCTAATGGTGCTGAGCTCATGCCAAATTGATGAGTTTTGGCTCCATTCTCTGCTATACAGGCCAGAGGTTAGACTTCAATCTGTGATTATGTGCACAAAGAAAATGGTGACATTCGACTATCATCACATCTGTTCCACAAGGATCTCCTCCATTTGTAGAGACTGCAGCAGTAGGTCTGCAGCCCTATAGCTAGTGTATCAATCTGGTGTATAATTATTGCTATTTTTATACAGCGCCCATTACGCAGCGTGCTAAACCATGGATGGGTAACATGTTGTCTACCCAGCTGTTGTGAAACTATGTCACAGAGTTTATGTATCCCTCTGTTAATAAATGTGTGTGTGTATATATATATATGTGGACAAAATTGTTGGTACCCCTCGTTTAATGAAAGAAAAACCCACAATGGTCACAGAAATAACTTGAATCTGACAAAAGTAATAATGTATAAAAATTCTATGAAAATGAACAAATGAAAGTCAGACATTGCTTTTCAACCATGCTTCAACAGAATTTTTTTTTAAAAAAGAAAACTCATGAAACAGGCCTGGACAGAAATGATGGTTCCCTTAACTTAATATTTTGTTGCACAACCTTTTGAGGCAATCACTGCAATCAAACGATTCCTGTAACTGTCAATGAGACTTCTGCACCTCTCAACAGATATTTTGGCCACTCCTCATGAGCAAACTGCTCCAATTGTCTCGGGTTTGAAGGGTGCCTTTTCCAGACGGCATGTTTCAGCTCCTTCCAAAGATGCTCAATAGGATTTTGGTCGGGGCTCGTAGAAGGCCACTTCAGAATAGTCCAATGTTTTCCTCTTAGTCATTCTTGGGTGTTTTTAGCTGTGTGTTTTGGGTCATTATCCTGTTGCAAGACCCATGACCTGCGACTGAGACCAAGCTTTCTGACACTGGGCAGCACATTTCTGTCTAGAATCCCTTGATAGTCTTGAGATTTCATTGTATCCTGCATAGATTCAAGACACCATATGCCATATGCAGCAAAGCAGCCCCAGAACATAACAGAGCCTCCTCCATGTTTCACAGTAGGGACAATGTTCTTTTCAAGATATGCTTCATTTTTCCATCTGTGAACATAGAGCTGATGTGCCTTGCCAAAAATTTCGATTTTTGTCTCATCTGTCTATAGGACATTCTCCCAGAAGCTTTGTGGCTTGTCAACATGTATTTTGGCAAATTCCAGTCTGGCTGTTTTATGATTTGTTTTCAACAATGGTGTCCTCCTTGGTCGTCTCCCATGAAGTCCACTTTGGCTCAAACAACGACAGATGGTGCAATCTGACACTGATGTTCCTTGACCTTGAAGTTCACCTTTAATCTCTTTAGAAGTTTTTCTGGGCTCTTTTGTTACCATTCGTATTATCCTTCTCTTTCATTTATCATCAATTTTTCTCATGCGGCCACGTCCAGGGAGGTTGGCTACAGTCTCATGGATCTTACATTTCTGAATAATATGTGCAACTGTAGTCACAGGAACATCAAGATGCTTGGAGATGGCTTTATAACCTTTACCTTTAACATGCTTGTCTATCATTTTCTTTCTAAACTCCTGAGACAATTCTTTCCTTCGCTTCCTCTGGTCCATGTTGAGTGTGGTACTCACCATGTCACCAAACAGCACAGTGAGTATCTGTAGCCCTATATACAGGCCCACTGACTTATTACAAGATTGTAGACCCCTGTGATGCTAATTAGTGGACACACCTTGATTTAACATGTCCCTTTGGTCACATTATTTTCAGGGGTACCATCATTTCTGTCCAGGTCTGTTTCATGAGTTTTCTTTTTAAAAAAATTCTGTTGAAGCATGGTTGAAAAGCAATGTCTGACTTTCATTTGTTCATTTTCATAGAATTTTTATATATGATTACTTTTGTCAGATTCAAGTTATTTCTGTGACCATTGTGGGTTTTTCTTTCATTAAACAAAACGTACCAACAATTTTGTCCACGTGTGTACAGTACAGGCCAAAAGTTTGGACACACCTTCTCATTCCAAGAGTTTTCTGTATTTTCATGACTATAAAAATTGTAGATTCACACTGAAGGCATCAAAACTATGAATTAACACATGTGGAATTATATACTTAACAAAAAAGTGTGAAACAACTGAAAACATGTCTTATATTCTAGGTTCTTCAAAGTAGCCACCTTTTGCTTTGATTACTGCTTTGCACACTCTTGGCATTCTCCTGAGGAGTTTCAAGAGGTAGTCAATCAAAAAGCTCGAGCTGTTTTCCAAGGAAGAATGGGCAAGAATTTCAGTCTCTCGATGTGCAAAACTGATAGAGACATACCCCAACCGACTTGCAGCTGTAATCGCTGCAAAAGGTGGCACTACAAAGTATTAACTTAAGGGGGCCGAATAATTTGGCACGCCCCACTTTTCATTTTTTTTATTTTTTACAAAAGTTTAAAATATCCAATAAATTTCATTCCACTTCACAATTGTGTCCCACTTGTTGTTGATTCTTCACCAAAAATGTAAAATGTTATATCCTTATGTTTGAAGCCTGAAATGTGGCAAAAGGTTGAAAAGTTCAAGGGGGCCGAATACTTTCGCAAGGCACTGTATATATATATAGAACAAGGTATCACATCAGTATATGACACAGAACCAGGTATCACATCAGTATATTACATAGAACAAGATATCATATCAGTATATTACACAGAACCAGATATCACATTAGTATATTACACAGAATCAGATATCACATCAGTATATTACATAGAACCAAATATCACATCAGTATATTACACAGAACCAAATATCACATCAGTATATTACACAGAACCAGGTATCACATCATTATATTATATAGAACCACATGGCAGCAGGTAAATTATAAACTAACTATACCTTGTTTTTTGGCAAACAAAACCCAATTTCCCATCTATGTATAAAGATATTAACACTTAATGTTTATTAAAGGGGTTGTCCAGGCAAAAATGGACACACAAATTATTTTTTAAATCGGTCTGGGGCGGTGAAAAAAAAATGAAAAAAAGTCATACTCATTTTTCCCCGGAGCCTCCCAGCGTGGTCCGGACTAACCGGTCTGTTGTCATCTTCTGGCGGAAGTCCCCGCCGCACGTGACAGCTGAGGCCAATCAGGTGCCTCAGTGAAGAGCACATGATGTCACTACCTGTGACATCACGGGGTCTCTTCCTGAGGCCAATCAGCGTCTTCAGCAAAAGGAACCCAGGACGTCACAGCCAGTGAGCATTTTCACTTTGAGAAGACCCCAATGCAGCAGGACCAGACTGTGCAGGGAGGACACCGGAGAACTGGGGACAGGTAAGTATGTTTTTTTATTTTTTTTCACCTCCCCTGGCCTATTTTAAAAATAATTGATTTGCCAGGACAACCTCTTTAACCTCAAATATTAGAAAGAAAAAGGAGAAAGAAAAACTATTAAAACCATAGGTATTGTATCTCCTGAGTTGTATAATATGCCTATACTGGCTACCCAGTTTCCTATACAAGGGGTCTATCAGTGGTTCATATATAGATATAATATTGGATCTGAGGCTAGCAGACTAGTATAACGCCTCCAAACTTCCTCGCCCGTTTTATGCTGAAACTACAATAAGTAGCACCAATAGGTCTCAAGCAGTGAGTGTACACTATTATAGTGAAATATGGAACTGATCGTGAAGTGCAAGAAAGGGATCATTGTCAAAGTTGATTATTGCCCACTGATGTAGTGTATAAGAGTAATCTGGGTGGTCTGCAGTACCTCCAGACCCCCCATAATACCTCAGCATAACATACAGCTCCACATTAACCCCTTCCCGCCGGTGACATTTTTCGATTTTCGTTTTTGACTCCCCCTCTTCCAAACCCAATAACCTTTTTTATTTTTCCGTTCTCAGAGCCATATGAGGTCTTAATGTTTGCAGGACAAATTTTTTTTTTCATGATGCTACCATTTATTATTCTGTACAATGTACTGGAAAGCTGGAAAAAAAATTCAGAATGGGTTGGATTTGAAGAAAAAGTGCATTTGTGTGACTTTCTTACGGGCTTCGTTTTTACGGTGTTTGCTCTACAGCCAAAATGACATGTCATCTGTATTCTATGTTTCGGTACAATTCCGGGGATACCAAATTTATATGGTTTTATTTACATTTTAACCCCTTAACAAAAATCCAAAACTGTGCAAAAATATATATTTTTTAAAAGTCGCCATATTCTGACACCCGTAACTTTTTTATACTTCCGTATACAGGAATGCATAGGGCTTCTTTTTTTGCGGGGCCAGGTGTACTTTTTAGTTATACCATTTTGGGGAATGTCTATTGCTTTGATCACTTTTCATTCAAATTTTTATCAGAGGCAAAACAGTGAAAAAACAGTTTCGCACTTTTGATTTTTTTTTTCCCGCTGCGGCGTTTACCATACGGGAAAAATATTTTTATAGATTTGTAGACCGGGCATTTTCGGACACAGGTATACCTAATGTGTATGTGTCACAGTATTTAACTACTTTGATCTGGGTTCTAGGGAAAGGGGGGGGGGTGATTTGAACTTTTAATATTTTTTATTTTTTTTATATTTTTTTGTACTTTTTTTTTTATTTTGCATTTATTAGACCCCTAGGGGTCTTGAACCCCAGGGGTTCTGATCACTATTGCAATGCATTACAATGCCAATGCATTGCAAAAAAACAGCGCTTCTATTGCAGGCTACATAGACTAGCCTGCAGTAGAAGTTAATGAAAGACAGGCCTGGGAGCCTTCACAAGGCTCCCAGCTGTCATAGCAATGGGACGCCGAACCCGGAGCTTGCTCCGGGTGCCGGTGATCCCCGGTAAAATGGCGGCGCCATATTTAAGCACCCGGCATCCGCTGTACTATTACGGCGGATGTTTGGAAAGGGTTAAAAAGATAAGGGGGGGGGGGGTGTTATCCTGGACATCGTCTTTAAATATCACATCAGACATTAAAAGTAACTGCACTTGTTGCTCAGGAACGGTGAAGGCTACAGAGAAAGTTCAGTGGAGCAGCAGCTATTAACACATGCTAAGCACTTGAATTGGAGGAGGTGGTGAAAGGTCCTCTTTAATCAGAATGCGGCTACATGTTGTTGGTTTTTGTGTGATATTTTGGATGTTACTGTGAGCCCTGACTTGTTAGGTTTTCATGCTAGGACTCCTCATTGTGCCTGTACATAATCTTTCATATGACTGATGGTTTTGTCACTTTCTACAGATATGCTTTCAGCACTGAAAAAAAAAATAATCCTTTGTTTTGTTTTGTTTTTTTCTGCAATTCAAATTTGGAAAAAAAACCAATGAGGTTCGCACAACAATGAAATCAATGGGACTGTGACCATTTTTATACACATTTCAGCCAGTGGTGTAACTGGGAATGGCTGGGCCCCAAGGCGAACATTTGACATGGCCCCCCAAACCCCCCCCCAAACAAACCGCATTCTCCACATTTCTGAACACACTATTATGCCCCATAGTGACCCCTGCGCACACTATTACGCCCCATTGTGGACCACCCATGAACAATTGTTATATTCTGGGGTCTTTTCAGACCCCAGAGTATAATGATCGGAGACCCAGGGGAGGATACAAACATAAAAAACACTGTTACTTCCCTCTCCCTGGCTCCGACGCTCTCCCTGCTACTTTCGGCCCTCTTCAATGTTGGACCAGACGTCATGTGAGCCAGGCCATAATGACGCCAGCCTGGCCCACGTGACATCTGGGACGTCACCAAAGAGGCCCGAAAACTGCCAGACTGCAGGAGAGGTAAGTAAACGTTGTTTTTTATGTTCCCTCACTTCTCCTGGGCATCCGATCATTATACTCTGGGGTCTGAAAAGACCCCAGAGTATAAGGATAGCAGTGTTTGTGGGGTTCGCGAGCCCGTGGCCTTCATTACTCCAGCGGGTAACGACCTATTAAAAAAACAAAAAAAAAAAAAACATTAGGGGCCCAATAGGCCCCCTAATTTCCCGAGCCCTGTGGCAGCCACTACCTCTGCTACCCAGGTATTTACACCATTGATTTCAGGATAGAAGACACCCCATAATCTGTGGCAAAATACCACAGTGGGACAGATTTATCTAGACCTGCGTTTTATACGCTGGATCCTGCGACAGTGGAGAATTCCCAGTTTCATGATGTGGTGCAGACGCAACCTCCACTGGGCCATGCAGAAATACCTGACGATTCTGTCAACATTTACACCACTTAGGTGGCGTGAATGTTAGTAAGTTTGGCATAGGGCATTGGCTCCGTCTGTATTTTGCCTGGCTAACTTTTAGAAAAGTGGCAAAGATGGTGTAAAAATGGCACTTGCGACTATTTTAGTCGCACCAGTCTGCACCACTGTGAGCATACCCTTGCAGGTTTATGATAAGTTGCTTATTAGTTCTATTTTTTGACACATTGGGGTAGCCCTTAAAAGGGCCGTTGGGTCTATGAGAGGCATTAGAATTTTGCAGGTGGCAGTTCCTGGATGACACACTGGTATACATACCGGATTGGAGCACGGGTGACAGCACACCCTGGGATATGATGACATTTTTAAACAGTTCATCCAGGTCCACATCCTGATGCATTGCCAGCTGTAAGTGATGGGGTCTGATATGGTGACAGCTCCAGGCCCGGGCTTCATACCCTGCCAAGAACAAGATCTCCTAAGTCAAATACTCCCTCACAGCAGCCAGGAATACTGGAGCATTAGCACTGAAGCGTCAGCCATAATTCCCTTTCCTCAGAAAGCGAATACGGCTAACTGGAAACTTCAGGCCAGCTCTGGATGTTCTGCTCGTCCTGCTCATTCCACTGCATTCTCTATGAGACATGTTCGCAAGGAACAGAATGGCTACCATACAAGACAATAACCAAGAATGAGGGGAAATATCAGCGGTGGCTGCTATTTATACCCAGTGCTGCTCTCTGATTGGTGGAAATCTGGGCGGGACTCATTTCTGACTGGTGGTGAGTGAATCCAGCTAACAGCTCATAATGGCTATGACCTCATGGGTGGTTCTATTTGTTTCTGAGCGGGACCCTTTTCTGATTGGTGGAGAGCCAAGTCAGCTGACAGCTCAAAATGGCTATTACCTCATGGGTGGTTTTGTTTGTTTCTAGGAGGGGCCCTTTTCTGATTGGTGGAGAGCCAAGTCAACTGACAGCTCTCCACCATGGGTGGTTCTATTTTTTTCTGGGCAGTCCCTTATTCTGATTGGTGGAAATCCAAGTCAGCTCTAGACTATTTTCTCAATGCTTTTCAGTTAATTGACCAGTAATGCTGTCCTCTGGTGGAAATTCAAGCAATAATAAGTCATCAATATCATCATCCCGGAAAACCCCTTTAAAACCTTTTTGCAGAGTTGTTTCCTTTTTAAATTTCTTCTACAATAGAAGAACAATAAAATAGATACACATAGTTTTTAAGTAAAATCAGGACATTAAATCAAGCCTTGCTCATACAGCTAAGGGTTTGTTACAGTGTATCAGTGTAGACAATTACCTAAGCTGTACAAATTGAAGCAGAATTTCCTCTTTAAGGCTTTCAGATCTTGTCTACACTGATACATTGTAGCAAACCCCTTAGCAATGTGAGCAAGACAAGAGGTTAGGTGGAGTTAAGAAATATATACAGCATGAGTGAGAACTTCTAGTTCATACTCTGCGGGGGATATTTATTATCATTCTATGCCAGATTTCCAAATGTTTGCGACTTTTTAAATATCAGTTGAAGCATATATTGTTGTTTTTGAGCTGCCTACACTACTTTCTATCACCAAAAGAGTGCATGGTGAGGGCATCCTGGGATCGGAGCCATCAACCCTGCCAGAGTTATTATCATTTACACCAAAAAACTGGCATAAATGATGCTGGAAATGTGCTATGATCTGAGCTGGCATAGATTTTGCTCCAGGCAGAGGGTGTGCCTTGTCATAAGTGAGGTGCACCTTTAGCATAATAATAGATCACAAATTCAACATGAGTCAACAGAGCGGTGCGGTGGCTAAAAAGGCTAATAAAATTCTAGGATGTATCAAGACGAGCATTGAAGCTAGATCAAGAGAGGTAATTATTCCGCTGTACTCTGCCCTGGTCAGACCCCACCTGGAATACTGTGTACAGTTCTGGGCGCCCCAGTTTAAGAAAGACATTGATTTATTGGAGCAGGTCCAGAGAAGAGCAACCAAAATGGTGGAAGGTCTACAAACCATGTCCTACGAGGAAAGGCTAAAAGAATTGGGATTGCTTAGTTTGCAGAAGAGAAAGCTAAGGGAAGACTTAATAGCGGTATTTAAATATCTGAAAGGTTGTCACAGTGCAGAGGGATCTACCCTATTCTCATTAGCAGAAGGAAGCACGAGAAGTAATGGGATGAAACTAAGGGGAAGGAGATTCAGATTAGACATTAGGAAAAACTTTCTAACAGTAAGGGTAGTGAGGGAGTGGAATAGGCTGCCACGGGAGGTGGTGAGTTCTTCATCAATTGAAATCTTCAAGTGGAAACTGGATAGATATATAGCTGGGATGATTTAGGAAATCCTGCTTTTGCAGGGGGTTGGACTTTATGGCCCTTGAGGTCCCTTCCAACTCAAACAAACAACAAACAAACAAACAAACAAACAAACAAGCTGGCGCAGGAAATATGAACACTGGCTGGTGTTGAATAAACCATTCTCCATAAATCTCCTCCCATGTCTCCAATGTCACAGTATATGACAGAGCTGTCGTATATTATGGTATATGATAGAGCTGTCATATATTATGGACAGACAGTGGAAGGCTGTCCTCAGAGGCAGCTTCCAGTACTGCAGGGACACCTAATGAAGACATCACCATGCCAGTACTAGAATATCCCAGAAGATTCTAAATATTCCCATCCATAGCAGAGTCAGCATTACTTTACCAACTGCCAGTGCCCCCAACTGAACCGCCCTGATACAGCACGGTGCTGTACTGTCCAGAGCAGTGTCATGCTGCAACTGTGCTGTCTTGATGGAGGCTTCAGCATGGGCCCTACCCCTCTTTATTAAAAATTAAAAAAATAAATAAATAAAAACCCGTGCAACTCTTTTAGGCCAGGGCCCCGCGTTGTGAAAATGCTGTGTTTTACAGTACCTGCAAGGTGGATGGGAATCTGGATAATCCCATCCACACATTGCAGAAAAATATCTGCAGTGGAAAAGCCGCGTTTTTGAAAATCGCAGCATGTCATTTATACCTGCAGAAACGCTGGTGTTTTCCATATAGGTATAATAGGGGCAGAAGGTCCGCAGAGGAAAACTCTGAGGTAAAAGACGTGATACACTTCCACCACGTTATTTTCGCTGTGTCTTGCTCTGTGTTTTATATTCTGCTGCCAGTCAGACTTTCATGGGAAAACTTTGTACCAATGTGACAGTCCATATGTAGCTAAAAAAAAAAAAATCAGCAAGACCCAGACCATCATCTCTCGAGACCATTCCGAATCTCTGCCGAGCGATGACTATCAGTAGAAGCCTCCTCTTTATGTAAACCTGTGTATGAAACGCCAGTTTTAATAAATCCATGTCCATGCTCTCCACCGTACAGTGCAATATTCTGGAGAGATTCTCTCATTCATACTGAAATCTCCATATGCCTTTTGAGGCCGGGGCCCCACGTAGCGTAAACGCTGCAGTTCACACGCAGCTTAAATGCGCGGAAAAAAAATGCGTTGTTTTACAGTCACAGCAAAGTGGATGGGATTCTAGCGAATCCCATTTCCACTTTGCATTAAAATACGTGCTGCAGACATGCAGCGGTATACCTACGGAAATGCCGGCGGTTTCCCTATAGGTATAATTGAAGCAGAAAGTCCACAGAGGAAAACGCTGTGAACTTTCTGTCAAAAACGCTGCAGGAAGAACCGCAATGCGCTACCACAGCGTTTTTTCCCGCAGCACTTTGTGCTGCAGGACGCTATGTGGCGCCTTAGCCTAAAGGGGTTGTCCCATAAGTAAATATCACATTTCTCTATTAGGTTATATAAAACATATCAACGTTAATACTTACATGATTTAAATCATTAAAGCTAGGACTACACAGCAACTTTGGCAGCGACACACATTGTGCGACCAAAGATCGCTGAATCGCCCTGTGATTCCTTCAGCACTGTTAGTCAATGGAGTCGCATTGCGATCTCAAGGGTGTAACGTAGTCACAAAAATATTGAGTACTGCTGGACTTTTTTGCGACTAGAACTCTTTGTTGAAGGACCCTTGGGGTGCGTTGTCTAGTTATTGCTGTTTCACACTTATTGTGACGTCACCTAGTGTTCTTATTATTCAGAATAAGAATAATGTGTCATCCATGCATACGGGGATCTAGGCAGTAGATCTGGCCTATTGGACATACAGTATTTGATCACCAGCCCTGGACACAAGTGAACACTCTAAGAAGGAAACAGAACATCAACAGAGGGCGCCATAACAAGTATGTTACAGATGGATCTAGATATAGGAACATTTTTAAAAAGCTACTGTAATTTAAGATGTTAGATTCTTGCATGATCTAACACATCTAAATACATAAGGAGGTAAAGCAGAGCCTCATAGAAGTCTGTGTGTGTGATATTACAGCTCCTGACAAGTCTAACATTGTACAGAGCTGTAAAACGCTCTTGTGCATAATCCCTTAGTGTATGGGGAGATTCATACCTGCAGATTTTGCAGCAGATTCATTGCAGTCAAATAAAAATATGTCAGTGTGTTATTTTAATAAATACTGGGTGTTACCATTCCTCTATGGAAAGAGGTGCAGTGGTAGCAGTTGCTACCGGACCTAGGATCCTGAGCGGGCCCCAAAGCATCCTCTGCCACATGTAATATACAGGTACCACTTTCCTAAATGACAAAAGGTAGGGGCCCTATTATAGATTTTATATTGGGGCCCAGGCAGTGGCGTAACTAGGAATGGCTGGGCCCCAAGGCGAACATAGTGGCCCCTGCACACAGATCATTCCCCATAGTGGCCCCCACACAGTACACCCCAAGGGCCCCGCACACAGAACCCGGCCCCCCGGCCCGACAAGGGCCCCCACACAGTACATTCCCCATAGTGGCCCCTGCACACAGTATCATTCCCCATAGTGGCCCCTGCACACAGTATTATTCCCCATAGTGGCCCCTGCACACAGTATTATGTCCCATTGTGGACCACCCATGAACAATTATTATACTCTGGGGTCTTTTCAGACCCCAGAGTATAATGATCGGAGACCCAGGGGAGGATAGAAACATAAAAAAACAACGTTGCTTACCTGTTCCTCGCTCCGGTCCACTCCCTGCTACTTCGGCCTTCTTCAATGTTGGACCAGGCCGGCGTCACGTGATGCGGGTCGGCGTCGCGATGCAAAATGACGTCCGCTGACGTCTGGGATGTCACCAAACAGGCCCGAAGCCTGGAGAAGCGTAGGAGAGGTAAGTACATTGTTTTTTATGTTCCCTCACCTTCCCTGGGCCTCCGATTATTATACTCCGGGGTCTTTTCAAAGACCCCAGAGTATAATGATAGCAGAGATTGTGGGGTTCGGCCCGCGGCCTCACATACCGATCCCCGCTCCTGCTCACAGCTGCCTCCACAGAATCGGAAGCGCAGGTGGCCGTGAGCGGGACCTCGGGGAACGGTAAGTGTATAGGGCCCGTTAGTTGCTGGGGTTACTCCAGCAGGTAACAGCCTATTAAAAAAAAAAAAAAAAGCATCGGGGGCCCGCGGGACCCCGTAATGTCCCGGGCCCTGTGGCAGCTGCTACCCTGGTAGTTACGCCCCTGGGCCCAGGAGCTTCAAGTTACACCTCTGTGTGTATGACTGCACAGTCACCACTATACTATACTGCCTTCCCACTGGTCACATCCAGTTATCAGTATATTTATACAGTTTTAGGAAGAATAACAGAGGAACAGCAGAACACAGCTCTTATAAAAGGTGTTCTAAAATGGTAATTTCATGTAAAAGACAAGTATTTGCTAAAACATACAAGGAGTGGTGACAATTCCTCCTTAACCACTTCCGAACTGCCCATTGGGTATATATGTCAGGAAGGTGGTTGCCTTGTTCTGCAAGGACATACCGGTACATCCAAGCAGAATTCAGCATCAATGAGCTCTGCATACATTGCTATGGGCACCGCCATGTTGTGGCTGGCCTTTGACCCGGCGGTCACGTGATCCACCGGGATCAGCATCTATTAGAGATGCTGGGTCCTACAGGACTCAGATCAACTCTATAGTAACGTGCAGGAGGCTGTATTCCTCCTGCAACTGGGGCTAAATGTACCAGCCCCAGTTACAGGGGAAATCAGCCTCCCCCCCCTCCAAAAAAAAAAGTGATCAGATGTCCCCAAAGGTCTATTATGACCTTATGGGGACACAAGGTTAAGAAAAAAAAATAAATAGAAAAGTAAAAAAAAAAAAAGTAAATAAAATAATTTAAAAAATAAATAAAATAATACGTCAATAACACGGCCTTATTACAGGTTCTAGCCCCACCCTCGACGACACCATACAAAATAAAAATTACCGTAAAGGAGAGTAAAAACTATTTTAAAAAGTTTTTTAGTAGCACTTTGTGTTATTAAATAAAAAATAAATAAATAAATGAAAAGTGAAAAACAGACACGTTTTCCCACCTCTTTTGTTTATATTTTCCCGGATCTAAAAAAAAAATGAAAGCACATGCAAAAATAAAGGGGATAAGTGTCCAATCGTTGGGGTCCCAAACGCCGGGTCCCCCAGTGATCAGGAGGATGGGAAACCGAAAGTCCCTTTAAAGCCTCCTTGTGAATGGATCCCCAGAGCACTTGTGTGACTGGCACTCCATTCACTTTTACAGGGCCGCAGGCTCTGCCAGAGATTACAGTTCCGGAGTTAATGTAGCACCAGTCATGCAAGCGCTCTGGGGATCCATTCACAAGGAGGCTTTAGGGGGGCTTTCAGTCCCTTGTCCTCCTGATCACTTGGGGAGCCAGCGTTCTGGATGGGGGATAAGCTTCCATAACGGCACAACCCCTTTAAGACTAAGACCACAGGTTGCAGAAACACAGCAAAAAAAAATCATGTTTGTTTTTTTAACTGCTTTTCTGCTGCGTTTTTTATTTTTACCTTCCCCACCCCACATCAGTCTATGGAAAAAAACGCAGTGTTTAACACATGTTTTTCAAAAATGTGCATTTTTAAAAACACCGTTTCCACAAGTTTTTTTTTTTTTGTAATGTGTGGATGAGATTGCATAAACCTCGTTCGCTTTGCTGGAGTCGTAAAATGCAGGGTTTTTTTCTGCTGTAATTTCTTGTATACTACAAGTACTGAGAGCAGGGCTCACGTCTCCCGTTCTCAGAGGACATCATACTCTGTTAAAGACAGAGAAAACTTCTAGTCAGGCGCCTCTGTTCTGTGAATGGAGAAATAGGTATGCATCATCTATAGTAACGCATTAAAAGAATCAGTATGTGTGAAATATTTTATTTGTTTTTCTTCCTGGCATTCTGACAATATGTAATCCATTATGTCATTCCATTTATCCAATTTACCTTTCATTCCGATTCCTGTTTGGTGATATTAGGAGATCAATATCAGGTGCTAAAATATTAATGCACAGAAATAGATTTTGCTCTGAGAGTGTTGAGAACATACCAATTCTATGTGGTGATCACAACACAATTCCATTTACACCTCCAAGTTGTAAGGTGTCATTATACTGCACCCATAAGTCTTTGGGGCTATACTGTACACCTCTGTTAAATGACAGACACTCATGGAACCCAACAGATCCCATTGACTATGATGGAGTCCATTGGGTTTCTGATGGTGTCTGTAATTTTCCAGAATGACAAATTAAACCTTGCAGGATTATATGATCCAGTTTTGATAGAACCCCCACAAATATGAATCTAACCTGAGACAGAAAATGCTGAAACGTTCCCTGTCACAAAGACAGACTGAATGGGTTAACTTTAATAACTATTTTAAATGCACATCCACAAGCAAGAGCAAGACACATCCTTTGGCTGGTCTATGGCCGGTAGATGTGCAGCTTTTCTGACCCTGGGTCATTAGCTGCACAACTCCATGGCAGCGCTTCACCCTGCAACCATTAAATGAGGGATGGGGAGAGGAAGCTATGGCTTAAATTGGTAAAGTTGGGGAGGGGAGGTGGTCTGCTGAGGAGGCGCCAATGGGAGCAATGCAAAAACACCATCTGGCCACTATACAGTGTGTGAAGTCATCTGCCTCTAGTTCTGTATAGTATGGGGATTGGATACAGTCCTGAACATCTGATCCATGCAGGCAATAAAAAAAAAAAAAAAAAAAAAATACAATATATATATATATATATATATATAAAACTCCTGGAAAACCCGTTTAGGCTAAGGCCCCACGTTGCGGAAATACAGCATTTTACAGTACTAGCAGATTCTGGTTAATCCCATCCATGCGTTGTGGAAAAAAACCGCTGTGGAAACGCTGAATTTTTTGAAAAACGCATGTCAGTTTTACCAGTTGAAATGCACGCGTTTTCCATAGCATTGCAGAGTGTGACCTTGGGGCAAGTTTGCACTCCTAGGAAGATTGTCAATTGTCTTGAATGTTTTCCACATGTATAATATGTATTCTACTTGAATAATATTTCTCACTGTAGAATGATGAACTTCAAAGTATTTGGAAATAGATTTATATTCCTTTCCAGATTAATGGACAGCAATAATCTCTTCTCTAAGATCATTGCAGATGTCTTTCATCCTCAGGATTTAGTTATCACATGCCTGAATGCTCCAGACCAGCCATCCACCAAAACCTCTGATTTAAATTTGAACACACTTATGTTGATGGAAATAATTTTTTCTAGTTTTTATTGATACTATTTGGGGGTACATACAATTTTTTGATAAAATTTTATTCCATTTCTGTGGGGAAGGACAAGGTGGCCAAGAAAGATTTGGACATAGTGATTCCCCCCCATTTATATTATGTTAAATTTATTTATTTTTATGCCTCAAATAGGAAAGTGGGAATTTTGATATTTTTTAAACTTTTTTTTTTCTTTCTTTTTAATCAGACTTGAACCTTTAAGCTGATTGATGGAGCAATATATTACAATATTTATGGCACTTATCTCTTCTATGTTAGAGAAGGCCAAGGACCACACCTTGATAGACCTCTGCTACATCTTGGTAATCAGTGGTCGGGATATCTTCTTATACATGTAGTGTTCCTGTCTGATAACTGGTCCACAATAAGGAAATTATGGCTTGGTTTCTGACAAGTACCAGATCATACAAAGTTCCTGTATTCATGTATCAAGACAACAGACTGTCACCGCTAAGAGGGTTTGTCCAATTGCTGGAGAACCCCTTTACAGACTTACCACTTATACAACCATGTCTCCAACAAGCCTAGCGTGCCACACTAATTCTATCATGCTAAATCCATTGCTTGTTTTATTGCTATATCTCCCCCATTGTGTACAAAAGCAAAGCTCAGGAGAATATTATATTAATATGGCGGTCTGATTGGGAACAAAACCATGGAAAGAAGCTTTCGCCAACACAACTGCTCTGAGTAGATGTCGGTGAGAGCGTGCTAATCTACATTATATAGAAGTGCATGAAATACTGGCAAATAGAATGAACATAGCAGTCAGAGGTGAATCTTCAAGGGTAAATACAGTCTCATAAAACATTACAAAGGGAAGTGCATTAAAAGAGAATAAATAAACTTCCAAATCAAAGCCAAGTATATTAAAGCACTCTAGAATAAAATTTAATTTTATTGAATTGGGAATATTTTCAAGAAAAGTGAAATAAAAGCGCCGTAAGCTAAAGTAATTCTTAAGACTGAAAGCCAAAAAGAATTAAATAAGTACTGCGACTCTGGTGTGCTACAGAAGGCAAGCCAGTGATCGTACCAGATTTCCTTGGCTGCGGCACACAGATCCTGAAGGCTTTTAGACGTGTAGTAATCTAACATTTATACCTTACAGTAATATTGCAGTTTAAGTTATCCGCTATCCACTGGACAGTAGAGAGGCCGGCTGAGTGTGTGTTGCTGATCCATTCATCCTCTATTGCAGGGTTTCTAAACCTTTTCAAAAGTAGTGATTATAAAGTACCTCTAGTGATAAATAATTGTATTGATATAGTGCTAGCATATTCCGCAGCACTTTACAAATAAGAGGGGACATGAACAGACCATATTTGACATTACAACAAAAACAAACAATTGGAGTGAGAGCCCTGCTCACTTAAAGGGGTTGGCCACTTTCAGACAGATAGAGAAACATGTTATTGTTTGTATAATAAAAAAAAGTTATACAATTTAGCAACATACTTTCTGTAGCAATTCCTCACAGTTTTCTAGATCTCTGCTTGCTGTCATTCATTCTGCTTACCTCTAGTGGATAAAACACTGACCTGCTCATTACCAGGCAGATGTCTAATTACTGAGCTGTGACTAATGAGCTGTGCACCTATGTGTCCATCACATGACCAAGGACCGTAAATCACATGACCATGGCCAGAGTTTTATCCACTAGAGGTAAGCAGAATGAATGACAGCAAACTGATCTAAAAAACTGAGGAATTGATACAGAAAGTATATTGGAAAATTGTATAACTTATTGTACAAACAATATTTGTCTCTCAATATTGGTCTGAAAGTGGACAACCCCTTTAAGGCTTTGTTTGAAGCTTCCATCAGCAGTATAATGGCCAGTGGTGAGCTGCATTTATTACTTATCACACTGCCCAAATGGGCAACTGTAGGATATATTAACCAGTTACAAGGTTTTTGTGAAGTCAATTCCAGAATTAAAGACTGAGAATGGATAGGGAAAAGGTGTGTACTGAACTTCTGAAGCCAGTACCGCGGTGCAAAACTATAGAAGGGCATCTCTTCCCAGGTTCATGCTGCCCAGCCTGAAAGCCTCAAAGTAGTAACAGGCACCCCGATTTTAGTGTATTTTGGTCAGATGTTTCAATGGTTGCTAAATTATTAAATGGTTGCACAATTATAAAATATTTCAGTTTTTACACTTAAATTCATCAAGTTTATGCAAAGACTCAATATTTACAGAGCTCAATCTTATTGGGCCAAATCCTGATTGATGACAATCCATTCTTGCCCAATACAATTTCAGTATTTTTGTTTGTCCACAGCTTCTCAATGAGCTTGAGATCTAGCAAGTTTGAAGATTCGTGTCCATCGTCAAGAAACTCCCCAAGAGTCCAATCCCATTGAGAACCTGTGGTCAATCCTCAAAAAGCAGAGAGACCAAAAAAAAAAAAAACCAAAAAAAAAAAAAAAACAAAAATGGTGATCAACTCCAAGCCCTGATCAGGAAAGAATGGATTGCCATTAGTCAGGATTTTGAACAGAAGCTGATATCCAGCATGCCAGGGCAAATGGAAGTTTTAAAAATAAGGGGCCAAAATTTGAGGAGGACATCTGCCTCACATTTCTCTGAATGGGCCTATTCAGCAGAATTTGCAATTGAATCAGCCAACAAGATCCACAGCAAGATCAAGCAGGATGCCTGTTTTTTTTCAGCATCATACTTCCATCTTTGCCTCTCATTGAAAATAGGATGCTGAATCAGCCTTAAAATCAGCGCGAGATTCCGCTGTGTGAACACACCCAAAGGGTCAAGGCTAAATAGCTGCTTTGCATAAACTTGATGTATTTATGAACAAAAGTGTAAAAACCTATGAAACATTTATAAAGTGTACTTCCGTCACCATAGAAACCTCTGAATAAAAGGCTGAAAGATACTGAAGCAGCAAGCTTTGAGAAAATCTAAATTTGTCAGTGTAAAGACGTTTGGCCATGACTAAGTGCAGCTGAATGTAGAGCCCAGTCTTCAATACATGGAATCTTCCTATAAGGCTGAAATTGTCATTTGTCAGATTCATTGTAGGAGGAATAAACAACATGAGGCAGAAACTGGGTTAAAGATAATTTATCAGTGTTGTATTTACAGAAATTGTGATATGGTATAAAATACACACAGGCTGCCCTGACAAAGTACAAGGTTTAAAAGGTATTCCTTACGATGAGATACGTTTGCTATCAATGGAGATGTAGTTCAGGTATAAAATGATACAAGATATAGTAACCAAAATAAAAAAGGATGAAGTGTATACATAAAAGGTCTGGGCTGTACCATCAACACCCCATCATAAAAACTACTGCTACCATCCTCTCCAACAAAAGGGAGAGCCGCTTCATGTCATACTTAACAGTTTACATCAAATGTATGATCAACCAAAAAGTTAAAATTAAATATTCTATTTTTTTAAAACTGCATCCGATATGTAGCAATAAAAGCAGAATTACAGATAAAAAGTTAGTTGTGCAGTATTACCTTCTCAGTGTTACAGTATTGTAGGGCTCTTGCAATACCACTATTAAAAACCCCATAAACAAAGCATAATGATATAAACAATGTGCAATTGCATCTGTTGAATGCTGGCAGCTCACTTCAATAGCGGAGAGGCAAAGAAATTGCCCTGTCGTGATATGCTGGTAACAGATTTACTTTTGCTTCCAAACCTGCAAAGAAAGTAAAGTTATTAGCTATAGTTATAGGATATAAGATATTTTCTCACCTAAGGAAGCGAATACTTACTTTGGTGTATTTTTGCCAATAGTAGAGCGCACCTTCTGGGACAGGGAACTTGTGGAAGGAGTCTTAGAAATTTGTTGCTCGGGGAGTTGTCAGAGGTCCCAACATGCTGACTGGAAATACAAGAAAATAACTGGTGGTTACTAACAGGAGAGGAATAGGTGTGTGGGTCTGCATTTTTCAGACTACAGGTCACGCATGCGCATTGGCGCTAAACAGTTAGGACTCAAGGAGACATCCTATTCTCAGTTCTTCCGATAGCTTAGTGTCTGGGACCCCCAGCTATCTGACACTAATTCCCTATCCATAAGATAAGGTATAAGCCAGGAGTAGGCAACCTTTTTTGTTAAGCGTGCCGATTTTGATTAAAAAAAAAAAAAATCAAAGTTCAGGTACTCGGAGTGTCGGTCAATAATTGTAAGTCTGACGACCCCTGCACACAGTATTATGTCCCACATCGGCCCCTGCACACGGTATTATGTCCCACAGCGGCCCCTGCACATGGTATTATGTCCCACAGCGGCCCCTGCACACTGTATAATATTCTAACTTTTATAATATTCCAATTGTCCCCACTCACTAGCTATTATTATACTGTGGGGTCTCTTCAGACCCCAGAGTATAATAAGCGGAGGGCCAAAGATGAAAAACATAAAAAAACAAAAAAAAAACAAAAAAAAAACAAACGTTAACTCACCTTTTCCTGCACTCCGCAGCCGCTCTGTGCTCTTCTGCCTGTAGTCAGCGACCGCCGATTGAGTATCAGGGGTCACGTCGCGTCATTATACGTAATGATGCCGGACGTGACCCCTGAGGCCCTGTCAGCGGTCTCTTACGTCAGGCAGAATCGCCCGAAGATCACACAGTGGCTGCGGATCCAGGGAAGGTGATTATTTATTTTTTTTTTTTTTATGTTTGATCACCTCCCCCAGGGTTCCGCTTAGTATACTCTGGGGTCTGAAAAGACCCCACAGTATAATTATAGCAGTTTCGTTTCGGACGTGTTTGGTCTGATCAAAACTGCTGGGTGAGGACTCCTGTGCCAGGGAAATAAACCTCGTGTGCCGGTGGTTGAAGACCCCTGGGATAAGTGTTCGAAATGGCACAACCCCTTTAAAGTGTCACTGCAACCAGATCTTACATCTCACACAGAGACACCTAGAACAATGCCAAGGTCCAGCATCTCCTGTACCTTACAGTACAAGGTTGTGTAGGACAGAATTGCAGCAATACCAAGTTATCCTAGTTTCACTCCTGCATCAGCGTTTCCATTCTTCTGGTCCAAAGGATGATCAGAAGAATGTGTAAACGGAGCCCGATGGACTACAAAAGGGGTCCATCCTTTTTAATTGGATTCAGATGAAGAAATAGTCAGGCTTGCAGGACTTTTCCATCTGGTGATTTCTGACAGCTCTACACTGGAAACTCCAACGCAAATATGAGTGTAGCCTTATAATGTTATTTTTAAGATGGTAAAATTCACTAGAACTCATCTTACTAAGAGAATCATGCAAATTATTCTGATGAAGATTAAAAATTGAACCTTAAAAAAAGCTCTGGACAATTGTACTACACATGGCAAATTATTCAGAAAGAGATTTATCCTAAGTACCTTATTCCTGTACTGTCCTTTACCTTGTTTTCCAGCAGGCTTCACAAGCATACACTACAATAATCTCTGCTACTCTGAACAGTAAAATGTTTTTACTATTAAATTTCTATCCATATACTTATACTTTAAAAGGGAGGCCATATAGATAAAAAATGTGTATGGCCTCCCTTTTATGCTGCCCTATAAAAGAAGGAACACAAAAACACCCACATTGATTTAACTTACTGTATTTTTCGGACTATAAGACGCACTTTTTTTTCCCCCAAATTTGGGGGGAAAATTGGGGTGCATCTTATGGTCTGAAAGTGAGTGTTGGGGGGGCCTTCCTCCAGCGGCAGGAGTGGGGCGATGTGTGGGCCCTGGGATCAGAGGAGCAGGTGTCTAAGTGAACCCATCCCGGCATCCACTGTAATAGCACGGCAGATGCCGGGGCTGTAAAGAAGATGGCGGCCGCTCTGCTGCAGAGCGGTCGCCATAGCAACCGGGTCTCCCGCAGACAGTGCAGACCCAAACCTAATGTCATTGGCATTACTACTTCAAAGCTTCCCTCCCCAAAGTGTAACCAGCCGCAATAGCATTGTAAAGAATCTCCCATTGACTGCAATACAAGTGTACTGCAGTCTATGGGGCTTGCAATCAAGTGATTGCAGATTCAAGCCCCCTAACTAATAAAATAGTAAAAAAAAAAAAAAAAAAAAAAAAAATATTAAAAAAAAGATAAAAGTTCTAAATCACCCCCTTTCCCTAGAATACATATAAAAGTAGAAAATTACTGTGAAACACATACACATTAAGTATCGCTGTGTCGAAAAACACCCGGTCTACAAACTTATAAAAATATTTTTCCTGTATGGTGAACATCAAAGCGGGAAAAAAAAATTAAGTGCGCTGAACTGCCGTTTTTTTCACTGTTGCACCTTTGATTTTAATAAAAAGTGATCTAAGCGATAGATATTCCCCAAAAAGGTATAACTAGAAAGAACATCTGGCTCCGAAAAAAAAAAGATGCCCTATGCTTCCCCATACAACTGCAGGGCCACCTATATTAAATATTTTACCAATTTTTGCTTCAAAATTTTTTTCCCCTATTTTCCTCCTCTTATAGTCCGATGCGTCTTATAGGCCGAAAAATACGGTACCTTTGACATCAGGAGTATGGGGAGTGGTGAATACATTTGTATTTTCAATTATGTGAGATGGGTCCATATTTTCTACCATCATGAACTGATTCCAGTAATCTGCTGGTAGCGACAATAATCGTTCCACAACCTAAGACAGAGTTGAGAAAACCCATTTGTTAACCAGATTTGTATGAACGAGTCTATATCATTTTAGCATTATATATACCCGAGTGCACCGGCAAACAAAGTGTATCTAACGGGCAGAATATATTGGCAAGTACAATGCAGGACTTATGTAGAGAAGCAGTATCTTAAGAATGAGGGAAAACAAACCCTGGGTTGCCTCTTTGTATCTTGCAGAATTGTCATAGCATCAGGATCAGCAACTGCATGTCCCACCAAAGTTGGTCCAAACACCTTTGACAAGTTGGTTACATCCATCTTACAGTCTGGACTCTCAGACACTCTGTACAATATAGAGTAAGAAAATGAGTGAGTGGGTGCACAGACAGTGAAGGGGGAGCAGATCTAGTGAAGGGAATAAACTGAACACCAACCTTTGAAGGTGGATCATTAAGAAAGCAAGTGTGTCTCTGTTGGCTGCTGGAAGCTCATCCACTGCTTGATATATGGCAGCAATGCTGTTATCATCATCTGATATTTCTGGTGAGTAAAAGGTAGATTTTAGGAAGTTGACCGGGAGGAAAGTACATTTTACAGGCCATTTACAGCTTTGCAACATTTTCTCTTAATGAATTGATTCATCTGGAGATACAAATAATATTGAAATTGGCTGTAACACAAACACTTTGCTTAGTTTGGCTTTTATGTATAAGCACTATAATACAAGCTGCAGCTTTTAGCTAATTCATCAGACTGACTGCTCGTCTGCTGGTTCTACAGCCCTTTTCTGAAGGCTCAGGTTTGATCTGATCACAGATTAGTCTGAGGTTACAGCGGATTTTTGCCATGGATGTAACCCCTGTGTCTAGAGTGGTTTTGAACCTTTACACTACACAGGCTGTAGGTTTCCAAACCCACGGCGTGAAACACTGCGCTGCAAGTTTGTGCACTGGATGTTTAAATCCCACCCACTTCACTGCTACTATAACTAGGTTAGCCACTGGCAATTTTGCAGAAGCTAACTCAACACGTGTCCCCAACCTAAATGATTGTACAAGACACAGTGAGTGTCTGGAGAATGAGCCATCAGGCAGTCAGTCAAACTGACAGGTTACCGAAAGGATAAATAGCTTTCTACATCTTGTACTGTAGTGCTTATACATGCAGAATGTGGAAGACAAACCAAAACTAAATTTTTAATTAACCTGAATAAAACCTTTCTTGGAGCAGAACAATGAACATCAGGAGCCAGATAAACATATAGTGTAACCAATTAAAAGTCCTTACCAGCTGCTGCCATGAAAGCTTTATTGAGGCGGAAAGTAAGAAGTGGTTCTTTCAGGTTACGCAAAAAGTCCTTGAGGAATCCACACACAGCATGAATGTCATCCACTTTACTTAGCAAAGGCACATTCTTCCCTCTCAAAAACTTTTCCTTCAGCTCTTTTACAGTACGATCACAGCCAGAAATTCTGTACAAACCAGTCTAAGAAAAAAAAAACCCAAAACAAAACAAAACAAAACAAAAAAAAAAACTAAATAAAGCTAATGCATTCAGCATTCCTACAGATCCTAGTTTAATTCACACAAGGATGCAGAGTCGGGCCAATGGACTGGAACCAATTTACTCACAAAGGTCAATGATTATACAGTTTGCTGCTGTGTGCACTTCAATGTGGAGCCTGCTTGTGTATTTCGGGTAATTTGAGAGAAGTGTATTGTTTAACAGCCATATTGTGGAGTCACGCCGGTAAACAGAGTAAAGGATGCAGAAGTAAACACTTCAGCCACATTTTGGAACAGATTTCATTTGCAAAAACCCATGAAAAACTCTCTTACCTCATGAAGTCCCCGCTGTTCAATTTCACTGACACAGTGAACCACTAAGGGAGGGATCATTGGAGATGTAAGTGGAACAAAATCTGCGAGTGTACCCTATAAAAGAGGAATTCTGATGTTAGAACAAAGACATGTCATTTTTCGACTGCCTGCTGACACGACCCATTGTCCTCAGTTAGCTGGACTGTTTGCTTAACTTGCAAAAACATTGAAAGGGTTTATACATAATTAGAAAAATATGGCCGATTTCTTCTAAAACAGCGCTTCACCTGCCTATAGGTTGGGTGCGGTATAGCAGCTCAGCCCTGTTCATTTCAATGGCACCATGATGCAATACCAGACAGCCCATTGGCAGGTGTGGCAGCGTTTCTGAAGAAGTCAAGTCTGTACGATCCTGGACCACCCCCTTTTAAAAGGGATATTCTGCTAATGGCAAGTTATCCTCTAACCACAAGATAGAGGATAACTTCTCAGTGTTTACACGGTATAAAACAAAAACAAACAAAAAAAACAACAACCTTGTTTTAACCCTTAGGGGGCGTTCACACTACCGTTGGTGTCCGTTGCTATTGTCCGTTACAAGATTTTAGCATCGGACACTAGCTGAACCGTCAGAAATCTGTTAAAATTTCCATTCATTTCAATGGGTTTTTATATTGTGTCCATTTACACCAAATCTGTCAGAAGTCCGTTATTTTTTCCTTGGACAAAAAAATCCGTTTTTTTTTTCCCTTTTAACACTGAAGTCTATGGGTAACGGACTTATAACTGACAGTAACTGATAGCCTGATAGCCATCAGTTACTGTCTGTTATTTTATGTCCGTTTTTTTGTCCTGCGCATGCTCAGAAAGCAAAAAAAAAAAAAAAAAAAACCGAACACTAACTGATGCTAATGTGTCCGTTTTTTTTTTTTTTTTTTTAACTAATCCATTAATTGGACCAGTTAAAAAAACGGACACATTAACACCAGTTAGTGTCCGTTAATGTCTTATGATAGGTGTCCGTTTTTTTTTGTTTTTCATTTTTTAACGGACACTATCAGAACGGACATCAACGGTAGTGTGAACCCTGCCTTAAAGTTTTATAGCTTTGATAACAGGTAGCACACACATACAATGTCCTGAACAGAATGTACTTTACCTCTCCAATACGAACTGGAGTGCTTCCGGAAGTAGGGATACATGGAAGAGGGCAGCGGTCGCGGCATTCTGGGTGAGCGACAACACGGCAGTCCCGACACTTCAGAGAAAGTTTACCAAATTTGATTCTTTTCCCACAAGGAACACAAGACTCTGGTTTAATCACCTGCAAGGAAATCAAAGAATGAACAAAAAGCTTGGGGGAGGGGGGTTTGAAATAAAAAAAACAAAAGCCGATTTGGTCAAAACTTACTGTTTTTGAAACAAATTCATGAAGTCTCAGCCCGTGGTTCTGTGGAGTTCTGCAGACATCGGCTTCATGTTGGTCATCAAACTGTCTACTCCTTAAACTAGAGTCACTAGTCCAGGGCTGCAGCTGGCCTAATAGAACAGAGAGAGAAAGTCAACTCTAGAAACTAGAGCACAATTTACAAAACCGTAACAAGATTACGGCAACATAAAAGGTAAGATCTACACAAACTCACCAGCCCTGCGGCTACGAGTGTAATACGGCACGGTCTCTATAGTGGAAACCGCTTCAATAATACCTCCATTGTTTGGAACAGTTACCGTTGTTTTCGTCACTATGGACTCATTGGCCTAAAAGAAAAAAATTCCAAAAGGGAAAAATTTGTATTTATTCACATTATGCAGTTTTTCTTTTCTCAGTCATGCTGCAATAGCTAATGAGTAAAGTGTTGCAGGAAATGCAGTCTAATTCCCCCAGCCGAAATGCATTTTTCCATTGATAAGGAGATGTGTTAAAAGGTTTGTCCAGAAAAACGTGGCTGCTTTCTTCAATAAACAGCACCACAGTTGTCTACAAGGTTATATATAGTATTGCAGCAAAGCTGCACCAAATTTCACTCTTCTTCCAGGATACAAACCTCACCATATACACTTTTTAAACATCTTCATTCAAGGAGCCTTAGTGGGGTTACTTTTCACAAACCCTTATAATATTACTACAGAAGGAATACTGTATATCACTACTGATACAGCTAGGCAAGATAAACAATAGGAGAGTCAGTGGAAAGTAGTGACACACCGGATCCACAGCCAATCCAAATGAACGAGTCCTCTTTGATGGAACTGGAGGTCCTTCTGTTTGCTGCCTTGAGGAGCGCTAGAGAGAAAACCCAAAGCAATTATTTGAGAATAGCAGAAATATGGTACAATATGACAGCTGGATTCTTTAGGCTAACTTACTCGCTTTTCCCTTTTCTTCAGCGTCACTTTTCTGACAAGAGAAGAATCCCAATCCTAATAGATATATAAAAACATTATTTATATGCACATTACATGTTTGATGAGTGGGACCGCTCACTCATAGTGAAAACAGGTCCAGTGTCACCTGCTGTTTAACCCTGTTGGACTTCTAAAGATGGTCAAGATCCGTACTCTTAACCATCTTTTACTCTACATAACTACAGCAGTACATTAGAGTTCAATAGACTCGCAGAATGCATGCTTGTCCACCGCTGCATTCACATACACACACTAGCTCATTCAAGGATTGGTGGGTTCCAAGTGGGTGAATTCCCACCTATGGAGGGGGTGGAGGGAATATTGATATTTTTAGTGTCATAACACTATGTCCCCCCACTGATCTGCTGCCCTCATTGTCAGAAGTCTCCAGCATGACCACTACACAGTATATGATGTACTGCATCTCAGCTCCCACTCAAGTTCAGATCTTCCTCACCAGAGGTCTCTGAGCAGATTTCTTCTGGCGGTGAGAGGAAGTTGAACTGTTGTGATGAGTGTCGTCAAGTGTTGACATCAATAAGATGATAGGTAGAGCTTTCTGACAGATACTTGACAGCGCTCATCTCAGGGAAACAAGGGGTCGAGCATGCTGTATAACAACATTTCCAGTCCTGTTTGCCCGGACACAGATTAGGTGGTCAGCAGATCTCTGCCCAAACCCTACAATTTTGGAATCTCTTGAAAGCACTGTTACATCACATAAAGAACCCATGTCAGGAGGATCTCGCAATGTATATATCCAAAGGCAGCCTGCTACATATAACATTGTAATGGAACACACTATTGCCAAATGCAAGTTCCTAAAAGTGATGTGAATTGAGCCTGGGTGTATGGCTAGCTTCAGTTCAGTGGTCACAAAATCATGACTTTATACCATAATCATGTTTAACCTCTACCGCTCAGTAAAAACAGAAACACGACGCTTATCAAGGAAGTTTCTATTCTATCCCTTCCTTACCAGTGAGTCTTCAGTTTTGTCAAAGCTGATGTCTGAGAGGATGGAACCAGATTCATCTATTGTAGATAATCTGGAGAGAAAAAAGATAAGTCCGGAACAATTAATAAGAGCGGAAAGATAAAGAGCCAAATTAGGAACCTCCTTTATTACTGCACAACCAATGACATTATTGTCCCTGCAGTGTATATATGCACCTACAAACATAAACACCAAATACACACACACATAGCGACAAACTACATATTCATGCAACCTACAAGAGGAATAAAAAACAAAAAAAACGGTGCCTGGAAATGTAGATTTAACCCCTTAAGGTTGCAACCTAGTTTGTATGGCAAGTCTGATTATTATTATTTTTTTTTTTTTTTTAGTTTTAACATCTCTATTCCAAAGCTTTTACTTTTTAATTTTTTCCCATCAACATAGCAATATGAGGGCTTTGCTGCATTTACTGTATTTTTAGACTTTTTGGTGTATATATGATGTTTTTCTAAGCTTTCATTAAAAGACAACCCAATTTTTTTTTATTATATTTTTAAGGTGGTCAGTGTTATTTTGTACACTTTCTTCACTTGTTTTTATTTTCCTGCCCCACACAGGAACGTTAAAATGGAATTACTTGATCACCTGTACAATACACTGCAATAATGGACAATATACTGCAATAGAGATGTGTTAGGCCCTGCTAGAAACAGAACCAAACAATACCATACAAGACAACTAGGAGGCATTGATATGACAACCATCGGAACGCCATTATCTTATTGCAGTGATCAATGATTCTCTCTCAAACCCTTTCATCTAAGGGGTTAACTTGCTGAGTGTTCTGGGAGAGATTGTCAAGTCCCAGATTTGTAATACAGTGGGGAACTACTCTTGTGCCTGCTACATTGCTGCGCCATACACCTTGCTCTGTATGAAGGAGCAGTATGGCACAGAGCCAAAAGGGGTTGTCCATGGGCATACTATGGATAACCTATCCTTGGGATACTTTCTATACTATTAACCCAACCATGATTTCCTTATTGTAGCTGTATTATCTTTTTTGCATGCACTGGCCCGGCCTGATAGCCTGTCCACAATAAGGAAATGATTAGAGAAAATCTTTAAAACTCAGCAAAAGTATTATTTATAGTCTCAAAAATGATGAATTATTTTTTAGTCCACAATTCTAAATATGGTTATGTTCTTAGGAAACCCCTTTAATGCAACCCGTGGTTAAGGCAGCATGAATCTACTAAATGTAGTGAAGAGAAAAGAAAAGCTAAAAAACCTTTAAATAAACGCAAGGAAAAAGCAACAAAATCACTCTCATAACTACACGATTGTCCTACCTTCTAGTGCCATTGCCATCTGTAGACATTTGTGTTCTGTTATTGAGAAAAGCTAATGCACTTCTCTGCTGTTCACTGAGCTGGATGCTTCCCGATGGATCACACATGAGCAACTCTCTTATCAGCTGAATCTGGCGCTCCTATAGCAAAAATATAACAAAATCAGTCAAATTACAGTCCATGGAAGTTTGTGCGGAGCATAAAGGAGACTTTAGAGTCCTTACCAGTTTCTCACATTCAGCTTCAGCTCTCTGCCGCCTCTTAATCTCTACGTCCACCTGATTGCGGGCATGCTTTAGCTTTACTTCAAGGGCACTGCGCTCAGTCTCGGTCTTCATCAGCAGCTCTCGGCTTTTTACAAGCTCTAGCTCAGTTTTCTGCCATTTTCTTCGAAAATCTTCAAAATTCTTAGCCAGCTGAATGAATTCTAAGTTGTGAAATTCGGAGATGTGAGCCAAAATGACAGTTGTATGAACTTTGTCTCCACATACATACATACATTACAGTGGAGAGGAGGTGAAATAACCGAAACCCCCCACAATCATAAATATGGGGCACTCCTGTATCCCGCATGCCTCCTTACCAGCATGATCAAGGGCAGGAATAAAGAGACCTTGTGGAGAGGTGATAAATATTCTGTGTGCAAATCTCCCTTCTCACATTTTATAAGCCATAACGTTACATATTTACTTAGATACAGCCATGTACACATTGGCCAAAAATCATTTGGGTCACCTTATTCCGAGCCATCCTCCCCCCTCAATACACACATTTTTCACATGGTGGAAATTGAAGAGGAATGAGGCGGACATCCGCACAAAATCCCAATCATTTTCCAAACACAAACAACCCCCAGCGGAATACCTAAGCACAGCAGTTTTTTTGGAGGGATGTCCCCTCCAGCCAGACATGGCCACCACCTTTCCTTCAGAAGTGCAATGAGCATCTCCAAGAGTATTGCTGCAGGAAGGCAATGTATCGTTACAGACACCCCATGCAGTGAATGCCGAGCTGCATTTGTTACTCACCACTCTGCTCCCCACTTTCTCCCTGTTTCGGGTGCCAAATACTGACCTCATCAGGCCCGAACCAGAAGAAGCATGGGACAGAGTGGCGAGTAATGAAAGTAGCTCACCTCTCACTCCCCGGGGAGCCTGCAATGGCAATGACAGCCTCCACTGTCAGGGGTACTGAGGCGGCCATTACATAACTGCTGACAGTCGTCAAACAAAGCCTTAGGCTGGGTTCACATCTGTGTCTGGTATCCGTCCACTTGCAAACCATTTTAAGAGAAAAACTCTGCTCCGCTCTTATCCGCTCTTCACAAAACCGTCTCCAAGATTTCTCTGATGCATCCCCCATACTCTGGAACTCATTACCAAGACACATAAGACTGTCCCCCACAGTCACAAGCTTCAAGAAGGCCCTGAAGAGTCACGTATTCAGTAAGGCCTACAACCTCCAATAACACTACCGTCACCACACCACCACCTGTACAGCCTCTACCCTCACCTTCTGTCTCTATCCCTCTTCCCTCATAGATTGTAAGCCCTTGTGGGCAGGGCCCTCTATCCCACTGTGCCAGTTGGTCTCTGTTTGTATTATCTGTTTTGTATATCTTGAGTACCGTATGTAAACCCTCAAATGTAAAGCACCATGGAATTAATGGTGCTATATAAATAATAATAAAAATGGTTTGGTACAAAAAGGATTCCAAACTGTTACACAGCGGATAACCGAATCCGTTTTTTTTTTAGATGGATTAGTCAGTGGATGTCCGTTCAAAAAAAAAAAACAAAAAACAAAACTGACCGTTTGTGTCAGTTTTTGCCGAATCCGTGTTTTGTTTTGTTTTTTTCTTACCCCTTGTTCATTCTGAGCATGTACAGAGGGAAAAACAGACACAAACTGATTGCCATCCATTGAGAAACACTGACATTGAACAAGGAGTCTGATCTGTCAGCGTAATAGAGAAGAAGGAGCTCAGCTGAGATATAATTTTGTTCTTACAAGGTTTTGGAGTCCAGTAGTTCATGGCTGCTATATATGCATGTATATGTCTTTCTGTCTATCTATCTATCAACCTGCTCTGCAAAATGCTGCCTGCAGATTGGACTGCGAGAATTGTTACTTGAGGCATTGTCCGTCTTGTAAATTAAAGAGGAGTAGGACTACTTGCTCAATTCCATTATCTACTACATACAGATTAAAAAACATTTTTCCAACAAAGTAAGAACTCCGCTGTTAAAGTGAAGTGTCTCTTCTTTCCAGACAATCAATTATGCTGCAGGAAGGAAATTCTGACTTATAGCATTAGTCTTTCCAATTAAATTTCGGCTGATGCTGAAGCCGTCCGATGCGTGCCAGCCCCACTGTAAACGGATATATTGATTTAAAAGTAAAATACCAATTTGCTTGAACATGCCCCAAGAGCATATTTAGAATTCTCAATGAACACTTCCAAGAAGAGATTCTTTGACAATTGTCAGAAAGGTTCACACTTCCTATAAGAGGCATATTCCATAGCACTCACAATGTAACGTTCTCCAATACTTACGTGGTTCTATGCCCTCGTTCAGACCTTCCACTTGGCGAATTAACTGATCAAAAACATTTCGCAAGTTCAACATTAAGGTCGCCATCTCCCTGCAAGGGAAAACATGAAATATTTAGCAAGTTATTGAAAATCTAGTATGGCAAAAGGCTTCTTACACAGCGTGATGATCACCCAAACATTCTTTCTTGATCACTATCTCATGTAAACATGTCTGCTGAGCAAAAGAACAAACGCTCTCGCCGCTGATCGCATCTTTTAAGTGTGTATAAAAATCATTGTCTGTCAGCGGCATATCTCCCTGTGTGGCGGGGCAAGTGCTGTCAGTGTATGATGGTGAGCAATTGTCAGGACATACTGATAAGACCTCCACGTAAATAAAAGCAAACAATCGACTTCCTATATCAGGGGTAGACAAACTTTGATGCTCCAACTGCTGTGGAACTACAAGCTCCAGCATGGCTACTTGCTCTGCTCATCTTTGAGCTATCTGTAGAAATGAATGGAGCATGCTGGGAGTTGTAGTGCCAAAGGTTGCTGATCCCTGTCCTATATCATCAATGCTCATTAGGATTAGCGTCCACTTTCATGGATCTGTGATGTACCTGTAACCAGACAGCACATAATCCTATTTTTAGGTCGTGTGCGATCCATGTCTGATCCACTTTTTAACATATACGTGGGGGAAGGGGGGGAAATCAATTTATTTTAAAACACTTTACAATGTCTCGGGGCTTGTGACAGACACTCAGATGACATCTTGCGATTTTCAGGGACCTGTAGACTAGAATGGTACTCTGTGGTTCACAACACAGACCAAAATAGAGCAGGTTTCTGCTCCACAAATATTGACCCGTGGAAAATAAATGGGTGCACGTGCCTAATAAAATCAGTAGGCGCGAGTATCCACAATTGGCTCGATCATGCACAGCCTGTGGTTATAAGCGGACTTGTGATAAGAACCTGATAGCGATCTATAGGCCTGTTATTCTAAAAACCAATGGTGGGGAATGGTCTACTGCTTCACTAGAGCTGCTCACATGTCTGACAGCAGAAGATAGTTAATGTATCAATTCCTCATGGTTTTCTAGAACTCTGCTTGCTGTCATTTATTGTTCTCTTCCAGCAGGAGATGGGTGGCCCCCTAAATCCTTAGGCTCCGTTTATTTACAATGTCAGTGCTACACAACGTGTCCATAGTCCTCGCACGTAGCATATGTGAGAAGAGATAGACCACTTGGCATATGCTAGCCCGCTATTCACCTGCGTAGTGCTTTCCCATACAGTGAGAAAAATTATCTACTATAGCTTCCTATGCAGATGTACAAAGTAAAAATATAAAACACGCTGTACCATAAGTACCAGTGTAGAATCCCACTGTATGCTGGGAAACGTCTCAGGCTTCTATCAGAGTATGTTGGGAGATCCTTCCAATAGATACCACTGACATAGGCTCAAAGTCACATGTGAACAGAGCTATAAAAGTCAGTCATATGTCCAGGCACCAAAGCATCTGTAGTCACAGACATAGATTAACATTTTGGACTTTTTACAGTCAGGAATTTTTGCCAACAAAAAAAAAAAAAAAAAAAAAAAAAAAAAAAAAAAAACACACACACGAAAACATAGAAGCCTCCCCCCCAAGTGTTTGGTTTACATCCCGTGTATAGCGATCAATCCTGGGTGAAGGTCAAGTCTCTGGTTAGCTCTGCCCCGTAAACTGACAGAGGGCAATGCACGAATATGGAGTACACACACAGTTATGTACATAAGCACTTCCCTACTCACAAAGGCAGCAGGTGTACAGCCCATAGTACATAGCCTTCCATGTTATTACATAGGGTATGAGGATATCAGTCTACACCGTATACAGACATTATTCTGACACTGAAAAGCCACAAAGCTCAACGTAAATTATTAATGTAATAAAGGCCCAGATATTCCTAATAAAGCTCTGATCTCATCCGCTGTACTCCCAGCTCACTCACTGCCCACAATGCATGTCCTCAATAGACCCGGGATATAGAAAGATGCAGTGGCCACAATGCCAGGAAGCTCAACCCCTCCATGGCGGCAATGCCATGTGGTAACGTCTGAGCTGAGAATACAGTCTGCACCGCAACGCAACGCACATAATATCACATGCATAGCACTGTACATACTATACACAAAACAAGAACATTACTAAGAGAGAGAGGATAAAGGGCCTGCCCGCAAGAGCTTACAGTCTAGGAGGGAAGGGGGATAACTATGTATCACTGCTCTGGAATCTACCAGCAATAAGCCAAGTGTGAGCACAGTCCAAGGAACATTATTGTTTTTCTCCTCTGGATTGAAGTGACTGCCTTGTTCCAGGGTAGTCTTGAACATTTTGTTCCCTGGTTGGGCCTGACATACGTCTTATGCACTGAATACCGAAGGCTACTATACTAAGTACTATATACTATACTACATGGGACTTACTGGAGCACAATGTACACATAGTATGCAGCTTGTGTATATTCTTACACACTATATATTAGTGTGTGTGTGTGTGTGTGTGTGTCTATATTACCGTATATATAAATCAAATATACACCATCTATCTAACCTGCACTCTCTGCAACAAGCCTGCAGCCGCTGCACTATATGGGCATACAGGCCTGTTTGGGCATCAACAAGTCACTGAAGGGCACTTCAAGCAAATCATACACAAGTCCGTACCCCTAATAGCCAAAACTACACAACACAAGCAAATGCCACATTCAGTTTGCTGTATTCTGTCGTTGCTCGGACAGATTGGATATTTCTTTTCCATCCGTAGAAGTCATTAATAAGAAGTAGACTTATAGGGGTATGAGCTATATGTATTCCTTGGAAAGCACAGCAGGTATTGCTGCCATTTACAGCACTGCGGAGTGCCACCAGGTCCCACAGATGGATTCAGGTGACTCTAACCTAACAGTGTTTTCTTCTTGTTAATACGTGAAGAAGTTCTTTGGAGCAATACCAGCGCCCTCATTGCTCCAAAGAGCTCCTATACATAACAGCTAATATCTTGGTAACAGAGGCACGATACACAAAGGGAATTCACATATAGGGCCCATTTAGAAAATGAAGAGGAATTGAGGTGGACTTCATTTTCATTTTCCAGCCCTCCGGTTTTGTCACTATCAGTCCCAGATGAATGGAGAGGATCGGCTGAGTACTGTGGCGTGGGTTTAGCGGCTCTGCAGATCCCACAGCAAGACTGTGCAGGATGCTTTTTTGCCAGCGTCTTGAAAACAATGGGAGGCAGAAACAGGGCACAATCGTGTGCTGATTTTTGGGATGGAATCTGCATGAGATGCAGCAGTAGGAACGCAGGATAGCTATCAGTATCTGGGGGTCCGACACCTTGACCCCGCACAGATAAGCTGTCCCAGTAGTGTCCAGGCACATGAAGCTGCTGCAATGGATAGGGAGCATGAGCAGGCTGCTCCTATACAAGTAATAGGTGTGGCACTGAAAGCCCTGTCCACTACATTAGGGGATAGAAAACCTGTTCTGCTGCGTTTCCATAGCAGGAAAAATGCAGCATTTCTGCAACATGGGGCCTTAGCCTAATAGTGGCAAGTAATGCAATTGAACCAGGAGACTACACTGATAATATAATATAATGGAAAGCCGGGCACCTATTCTGTGTAGTCTCCACTCCAGGGTCTGACTTACAGTCACTGATATTAAATATTGATGAAAGCACAGACATGAATAAGGCCAGCCATAGACATGAGAGACAGCCGTTTTGCACTGTCCGGACTATCCTACCATCAACATAACCAACAATAATGACCGACTGGGCGGCTGAAAAAACAAAACAAAAAAAAAAAAAAAAAACACCCACGACGCACAGCAAGTCTGCTGATTGGACAATGACAAACATTTTCATTGGTCGCATTTTGGCAGCATCTACATATCTGACGTACGACCAGCTTTAGGCCTTAGAAATAGTTCTCCAGATGGTTTATGATTTCTATGCAGTTCATTTTGACCTGTAATACAGAGTCATTCTTACTACATAGGATGCTATACACACACGTATTCACTGTATCAAGAATTCTCTGTGTCATCTTGGTAAACAACATTTTACATGGTCAGTTCTACAATGTCTTTTGTAACCAATAGTCCTATATTATGCTGCACAATACAGAAGGTCATGGTAATATATAAGGCAGTGCGGTCAATATGGCAATAAGACATTTTACCTCGACTACGATTAATGGCGAATAATTAGGTGACGCTCCTTTTACAATACGAGTCGTGTTGCGGTTGCGTTCAGGATCAGAACCGCTATTATACTCTGGGGTCTCTTCAGACCCCAGAGTATAATGATCAGAGGCCTAGGGAAGTGATCAAACATAAAAAAAACAATGTTACTTACCCCTCTTGGGCTCAGCCACAATGTCAGGGACTGCTGGGGCCTGTGATTGGGCCTTAGTGGTCACGCAGCATCATGATGCTTGAGTCTATGTACCATGACGTCACCTGACCCACTGACGCCAAATCACATGCCTCAGCGGTCCTAACGTCAGTCAAAAGACCAGGAGACAGCAAGGAGTTGCGCCAGAGCCCAGGAGAGGAGAGTCTGAAGAGTATACTAATAGTTTTGGTTCGGACATGTTCATTCCGAACAAAACTGCATGTGGAACTATGCAAATATTGTAATAACTGAACCAAAATAACCAACGTGAACAAAATCACATCTGTTATCCTGGTTATTTTTTGATTTATCGTCCAGCCCTAGTAATATATTAGGCTATTTGTTGTGAACGTAGTAGCAGGACCTGCCCCTGCTCCCATTATCTTCAATGGGAGTGGTGGAGATAGCCAAGTGTCATAGTTTCGCTGTCTTCTCCACTCCCAATAAAGTGAACAGAAGCGGGGTTGCCTCTGTATCATTTCCTGTGGTTGCATTCACAATGGGGGAAAAAAACACCCCAATTCTCAGGATCGGTGGTGGTCACAGCTGTTAGATCCCCACTGATCAGCAATTTATCCTATGGATAGCAAATAAATATTGTTAGTGGTATAACCTCTTTCATTAAAGAGAACCTTTCAGGTTGATTTGGGAAACTAAACCACCTACAGGCCCATTTATACTTACCTAGAGAGGAGTTCAATAAGCCTTATCGAACTCATCACTGGTGCACGCAACACTGGTGCCATTCTTCAGTGAAACTGAGGACGTACACTACCACTTCACTGCGCAAGTGCCAGAAGTACGGCGCATGCGCACTGAAGCCGAGGGGTAATCCTCTGGCTTCAGTGAAGAAAAGAGTACAGCGGCAGGGTGAGTATAAAGCTTTCCTTTTTTATTATTATTATCATGGATGGCTTTATTACAGGGCGATTTGGGACACTAAACCCCTGGGTCCATAATGGCCTGTGGGTAGTTTAGGATCCCAAATCGCCCTGACAGATTCCCCGTACTGTCAGAGGGGGCGTTGTCTACTAAAAACCCAATGATGTGTCTGGTCAAGAGAAGCATTATAGCCTAGACTGGAAGGGGTTAAAAAATAAGTCTCATCCATTTTGCTGCTAGTGTAATGGTTACAGATTTTCTGCTCACAAATCTACAGCCCTTGTGCCACACAAGGGTATATTCATTCAGTGCCAGGCTATTCAACCTACAGTATATATCAAAATCTGAGAGAGATTTAGGCAGGGTCTGACCTCCTGCAACCTGACCAATTGGCCTTTACGATATATTTTTCAACCTACAGCTCTGGTGACATAGTGGGAGTATCAGCAGGTGTGTATACACATAGGAACAGGGATTTATCATATATTAGAGGAGCTTTACGGCTTCTGACGGACCATGGTTGTCAGTCATGTATGAAGGAGTCAGCTATGGAAAAATGGTTGGAGGTTTGGCCACAGCCCTGGATAGGAACAGGTGTCCATGGGCAGAGCCCGCCCTTATGTCACCACAAGGCAAGTATGGGCCCCTATACAGATCTGGCATAGGGGTCCAGGAGCTGCGCCTCAGTGCATACACATATATACATGGTGTGTGTGTGTAATATATATATATATATATATATATATATATATACACACACACATATTATATATATATACATACATACACACACACACACACACACACACACACACATACATATATATATACACACACGCGCACACACACATGCTCCTGCTGATAATAGCACTGTGTTGGCTCCGGGGTTTCCCGGGTCCGTGCACCATTAAAGCCTCTATACTGACCGCCCTGAATGTCCGACCAGGCCTGCACTGCACAGCACAGCCCCAGGCACACCTCGCCCCGGACCATTTCCCCTTTACACTCACTCCCCGGGCCGTACTTACCGGCTGACTGCTCCCCGGTTATATCCGAGGCCCGCGCATGTGCAGTAGCAGGGCAATCACACGTCTGGTCGCCGATCTCTCCGCCGCTCCCGGTCACCGAGCTCCCAACAAACGCTCCCACTCCTGGCTAACGCTCCCGCTCAAGTTTGAATTCGCTAGCCCCGCCAGCGTTACCATGAGAATGCGATGACGTCGTATCTGTAGCCGGCAGTGGGAGGAGAGAACTAGAGTCTGACTCAAAGACTGTCGGGAGGGGGCGGAGTGATACCAGGGAGGGGGCGGAGCGATACCTGGCCGGATTCTCATTGAAATCTGTGTAAGTGCATGAAGGGAGCCATGTGATGCGGCATTACATGATGTACATGCTATGTGGAGGACGTTTACTTTGGCTGCCTGTTTTGAGGCTGGTGCGGCAGGATGGTGTGAACATACCGCGAATATGCAGTGCGAGGCGTAGTGCATGGAGGCTGCAGGCTGTGTGACTGAGTGTATGTGTGGCTTCTGGAAGAAGAAAGGAGAAAAAAGTTTACATGGGAGACATAGGGAGGTCATTACTAGTTTTCTGCTGGAGATCTGTGACATTGTGTTGCAGGCCCTCTAACTGGCCTAGAGCTGGGTCTGGTGCTAGAGCCCCTCCATAATAATAATACAGCATAGTTATATAGCGCCAACATATTCCACAGCACTGTACACATCATAGGGTTAAAGTACAGACAAAGTGAGATGTTACCGAATAATATTCAATTCACACACTGGGACTGAGGGCCCTGCACGCAAGAGCTTACAGGGGAGGGGGTGACACAAGAGGTAGCAGGGGGGGCAACAGACATAGCATTGCTTATACAATGGTCAGACAATTCTGTAATAGAGGTAACTGCCATTACACCTATATAAAGCTGTATAAGCCGTCACCAGTCGTGTCCTTTACTGTGTAGATCAGTGGTTCTCAACTTTTCTAAGGCCGTGACCCTGCAATACAGTTCCTCATGTTGCGGTGACCCCAAACCAAAAAATAATTTTGGTGGCTACTTCAAAACTGTAATTTTGCTACAGTTATGATTCGGAATGTAAATACCTGATATGCATTATGTATTCTAATTGCTACAAATCAAACATAATTTAAACATAGTGATTAATCACAAAAACAATATTTAATTATATGTTGAGAAATATTTATTACTAATTCCAATAAATAACATTTCACCATGGCATAAGAAAAATATTTATATAAGGTTGTAGACCGGGCATTTTCGGACACAGGGATAGCTAATGTGTATGTGTTTCACAGTAATTTTGTACTTTTATATGTATTCTAGGGAAAGTGGGTTAGAACTTTTTTTTTTATTTTATTTATTTTTTTTACTATTTTATTAGCTCCCCTCCCTTCATGGGGATTGAACCTGCAATCGTTTGATTGCAAGTCCCATAGACTGCAATACAAGTGTATTGCAGTCTATGGGAGATTCTGTACATTACTACTGAGACTGGTCATAGACCAGTCTCAGTAGTAGTATCCCAGTGACAGGCCTGGGAGCCTTCATTAGGCACCAGGCTGTCACCGAAACAGGTCGACTCCCGCGATCTCGCTGTGCGGGGAGTCGACCTGCAACTTAACAGGTGTGGGGACCGGGGGCAGTTTTTACAGCCCGGGGGGGGGGGCTGCTCACAGATACAGTAGTAATGCCCGCGGTCGGACTCTGATCGCGGGCATTAGCTCCGGGACTCCACTGTAAAGCAGAGGCCCGGTTGCTATGGTGACCGCTCTGCAGCAGAGCGGCCACCATCATTGTAACAGACCCGGCATCCGCGTAACGGAACGGCAGATGCCGGGAACTACACAGTGCGGGGCACCCTCTCAGGGCTGGACCCGGAGCATCGCTCCACTGGTCACTTACTTCACTTAGGTCCCGGAAATCACGTGTGCGCATGCGTACAGGCATCCAGTTTGGAACGCACATCCATAACGACATGCGTTCCAGCAGAATAGCGCGACTTCTCAGCGGCTAAAGCCATCGGAAATATGTATTTTCCGATGGCTTTAGGCGACCCCTGTGTTTTGGTCATTCGACCCCCAACAGGGTCGCGACCCACAGGTTGAGAACCGCTGGTGTAGATGGTGCCTGGACATATAAAGTTAGTCTGATACGGCATCATATCCTGTGAGGTAATGTGGGAGAATGAACAGGAGGGTACCTTTTAGGGAGCTTAACTGTGGAAGGATTTAGATTAGAAATTGTGATAGGCCTGTCTGAAGAGATACGTCTTTAGGATCCACTTGAAGCTGTAGAAGTTGTGAATTAATCTGATAGTCCAGGATAGAGCATTCCATAGAAGTGGTGCAACTTGGGAGAAGTCTTGTATACGAGCGTGGGAGGTTCTGATAATAGAGGATATTAGTCTTAGGTCATTGAGTGAATGCAGAGTACGGGTTGGGTGATAGACAGAGATGAGGGAGGAAATGTAGGGAGGTGCAGCATTATGGAGAGCCTTGTGGGTGAGGATTATACGTTTATATTGTATTCTGTATTGAATAGGGTAGTGTTTAGACTGTAGCGTTTCCGCTGCTGATTAGGCCCAGATTAATGTGCCTGATCAGCAGGGAGTCGCGAGCCACAGAATCTGCATCACGATGGAGCAGGGTGCTTATTTTTTCAGTGTCCTGCTGCAATCTCTTTCAGTGGGAGGCGGATTTGGGAGCATAATCCACCCCCAAATCCATTGCAAATTCCTACTTGTGAACAGACCCTTAATGTTCCATACCTTACCATTAAGTTGTCCTGAGCATATGTTTCTCACTTAGTGCTGTAATAGCGGTGTCTGCTACATCACTGTTGGCTATTACTGATTTCGACATCTTAAAGAGGTTTTCCAGGACCCCCCCCCAGCATTTATTTATATTGATGACCTATCCACATGATAAAGCAACAGTATCTGATCAGTGGAGGTCCAACACCAATCAGCTGATCTGAGTACTTGAAGCTACTGCTGTGGATGGGGCTGACAGAATCTTTGCTCTTGTTACAGTAATAAAGGCAGAGCTGCAGCTCTGTTCTCTGTATAGTGGTGGCGCCAGGTACTGCAGGCCTGCACCTATTAAATAGGAACAGAACCGCTTCTAGCAGCCGGATCAGCTGATCAGTGCAGAGTCCAGGTGTCAAACCCCACCATTCAGATCTATCCTGCGGAGTATAAAAAAAAAATGCTGTTGGGGCCCAGAAGACATCTTTAACCCCTTAGATGCTGTGATCAGTAGTGATGACGGCATCTATGTGGTTGGGGGGAGCCCCTTTTCTCATCTATTGATGAGATCGTTAGATGACAAGGAGTTGCCATAGCAGCCAGGAGGCCTAACAACAGCTGCCAGGTTGTCATGTATGAATGCAGACATGGAAAAACAGTGAAAGGCGTAAAAACAAAACTAGTTTTAAAAAGGCACAAATGCATTCATAATTTTTTTCCAGCTTGCCAATAATGGTCTATTTAATAATGCAATTAAAAAATAAAATTTGTACTACAAAAACAAATGTGAACATAAAAATAAAAAAAAGTTACGACTTATGGAAGGCGGAAGTAAAAAGCATAAAAGTAAAATGACTGTGGCAGTAAAGGGTTAAAGGGAATTGTGCCCCCCCCCCCCCATGGTGCTTAAATTGTCCTGCTCTTGGTCCCACATTTGTTTTCATACATGTCCACACTTCTCCACAGTATATATATGATATACTATATGATATGTATTACATTAGAGCTGCCGTATAAGTACATCTGCACAAAACAAATATTATTTTATAAATAGTAACATAAATCCATTAGTGTTTTTAATTCAGTTAATAAATTCTCTACCTATTTCTGAAAATGACATTGGAGTGCACAGCTTTCCCTCGAAACGAGCATTAATAATATGGCCTGACTGGCCGCGGGCCAGTCCTTTCTGCCCAGCACCCTCTGCTTGACATGGTAGGGTTTGATTTCTCCATTTTAAAACTCATATTTTACTTACCTGTCAAGTCTCAGGAGTTTTTAGCTAGTGCCGTTTATATTTAGCAGCAGAAGTGTCACAGACCTCAGCCAGGCTGCTTACTGGAGACAGCCCTTTTTATGTCATTTCTTTTGTTGGCACCTAAATCTACTCTGCTTTAGAATACTGGAGTCATTGATTAAAATCAGCACCCGTGAAATACAATATATTGATATCATTTATTAAACTTTAGATCGCACAAAGGAAAATTTTGTAATGCATTTAGTTTATTAGGCAGAGTAACAATGCAATTTATGGGTAAAATGTGCCCTCTGTTAAGGAACACTAAACATAAAAAAGTATCCCTGCACTTTCTCCCCTCATCATCTTTTTTTTTCTTGGTTCTATTTTGCCTTATATTGCAATTATAACCGAGAAATGTATTGAGAAATTTTCTTTGTGTGTCCTCAACCATGCCCCCTCTCCTCCTTGTCACTGTCTTTTGTCTATTTGTAGGGCAACTGGCTGGTGGGGCAGACTTCTCCCTGTCCACAGTAGGTCTAAAAGATCATTTACCCTTTACTAAGCCCCGTACCTAGTTATTTCTAGTTACCACTACCCACAGGAAAAGCGATCACTTGTTGATCAGAACAGCGGTCCCTTGTACATCCAAGTAAATGGAGCAGTTGGTCACACATGCTTGGCTGCTCCATTCCCTTCTATGGTACTGCTGGGGAATTCTGTACATGGTTATCAGACACAGAGGGAGAGAAAAGAATGGGAATATAAGTTAATACAAAAATTTCAAACTCTGCAATTTGGACTTAATATTCATACCAGTTTCATGTCACACAATGTATGAACTGTGAGGATCACAAATCACCACCTGATAGCAAACAGATAACAGCAAGAATTACTTATCCCTCTGTCACGCCCCACAAGTTTTCCAGATTGTTTATTTCTGGACCTGTTGTAAATAACTTCTCCACTTATATTGCATTTTGTTATTCTAAGATCCTTTGAAGATCCATGTCTTGTGTGTGTATAAAGAGTGTGTGAATTTTCAGTTTCTTGTATAACACAATGTCTAAAGAAGAGAGCTAGTATTCTCAGAAGCTCACTATCAAATATACTCAGTTAGCCTTTAAAAGGTGTCGCCTGATTTCTTCACTCTTCCATGGTTATCACCGGCAGTCACATGGAAGATGAATAGAGTAACTACATGCATGCATGACCTGCCACACCATTCAGATTGGGAATTGGGACCCCCATTTTTGAGATTGATGGAGGTCCCATCAGTGAAGTCCCACTGATGAGCATGTAACCCTTAATGTTGTGAATAGCAGGTAATAGAAATACTCAGAATACTGTTTTTTTTTTTACACATTTTAGCCATAAACCAGTAGCATTCTCACAAGCATGACTTTTTACATTTTATTTCATTATAGCGTTACGAGACCTTGTATTTTGTGGGTACATAAGATTTTTTGATCAGTTTTTATTACTTTTTGAGAAGTGAGATGATCAATAAACATCAATTCTGACATCTGAATTTTAATGTTTATGGTGTTGATCATGTAGAATAGATAACATACTAATTTTATTTTAGGGGTTGTTAGGGATGTGGCGATACCAACTGTGTGTTTAGTTTTTTCATTAATCATGGGGGAAAAAGGCTATTGTTACTTTTTTTATTTAAAATGACATAGCTTATGTGGTCAGCATTGACAGCAGCATATAAGGAGTTAAATGGCAGGTATGCTTTAGACTGATAATGGGGGGGTGATATCATGAACAAAAGTCCATGGTAAACCCTTCCCTGGGGTTATCAGAAGTGACAGGGACAGGAGAATAACAAAATCATTTTCTCCTCTCCCTGCACTGCCGACTGCTTGTGTCCTCCTGCATACTGATTAAAGTGAAGCTGTGAGTATATGCACCCTCCACTTTAACCATTGATATCTCAAAATCTATGTGGGCTGTAGACATGATATTTAAAACAAGACCAAGATCACGGCCCTAGCCCCCTCAGCTCTGGAGTTAGAGCCATGTAAAGTTACAGTGCCCTTGATCGTGTTCTACTCAGGGTGAACTATAATAGACTTTGCTCAAGCCCCAAGTCCTGCTTGTTCAGAACTGGAGGGGGGGGGGGGTTAATGCATCAGAGTATAACTCCAACCGTAGCATCCCCTATAGATATGCTCCAGATTTTATCTGCCCACCACCTTCTCTAAGAGATAAGCAGAACCAGTTAGGTCCGCCACTCATACCTAAAGCACCATGGAATTAATGGTGCTATATAAATAAACAATAATAATAATAAAATACCTGTAGAATATATGTATGTTCCTGGGAGTGCTCAAATATGGTGATAAGTGGCTGTGACTATCGCCTATTGTAAATGGTTAGAATATCAACTATAACATACAGCTAAATATAAAAAATAATCTTCACCTAACTTCTGTTTACTGTGTTAGAAAGAACATCATTAGCCAAGTCCATTTATAATGAGAAATTATCCTCCATTAGCATATTTATTACAGACCTTTATCTGATGAGAGCGGAGAAGGCTGTGTAATATCAGAAATAAATGTTTTTTTGTAGTGTGTGGTGAAGTAATGTTGATGTTAATCATGACTGTAATAAGCACATCATTGGGGGTCTTTGGGGTTAGATGTGATCATCTAATATCTATGATACTTTTTCTAAATATGGTTGGAGAGTCAAGAATGAGAGTTTTACCTCTTAACCTTACGAGGCGCTCTAGCTAATTAGCATAATTAGAAATGTCAACTGAGAGTCTGCAAAGGCATCGCACAAGCTGTAAGGAACGTCCGTCCAGATTATTGTGTTCAGACTTCATCTTCTGCTAATCAGATCTTGAGAATATTCTCATAGGCAGGTGATGATTGTCAACTCTTGTCACGTAAGGCTGGGCTCACACATTACACTTCTGTCTTGAGATCTGAGCATGAACAGGGTCAGAAGGGGTAAAAAAGTAGTAATACTCACCTCACAGATCCCCTGCTCTCACCACCCCTAGAAGGAAAGACTTTTTCTGGAACCTGAACAGCATTCGAACAGGAGCAAGGGGTCGAGGGGGTCAGTATCGCTTCTTTTGTTTTTGTTTTTTTTACCTATTCTGAGCCTTTGGTATTTTTTTTTTTTTTCTTTAACGATAATCACATATGACTGCATTAAGAGTGCTTATATTGAAAATTTTTCAGTATGAATGAGGATGAACTGTGGTTCTAGGCATACTAGCAAGCAGTGGGTCTGTCTGAACACGAAGGGGACATGGTGCTGACAAAAGCTCGATATTAAAGGGAACTTGTCAAAGGAATTTGGGACACTAAAAAACCCACAAGTCCTTATGGACTAGGGATTTAGTGTTCCAAATCGCCCTGTTGTAAAGCCATTCGTGCCTGCACTAAAATAAAAAAGCTTTATACTCACCCTGTGGATGTACTACCCGCATTGGCGCAGTTCTTCAGTGAAGCCAGAGGAGTACACCTCAGCTACAGAGTGCATGTGCCAGACTTTGGGTACATGCGCATTAAAGCCAGGGTGTACGTCCCTGTCTTCACTGATGAACTGTATAGGCACTGGAAGGACCAGAGATGAGTACGATGAGACTCAGTGGACTCATTTCTAGATAAGTATAAAGATTTTTTTTTTTTTTTTAATGCAAGCACAGATGGCTTTAAAATCGGCCGATTTGGGACACTAAACCTCCAGCCCATAAGGACCTGTGGGTGGTTTAATGTCCCAAATTGACCTTATAGGTTTTCTTTAAGGCTTACTATAAGCATCAAGCACCCCTTTAAGAACACTCATTCCCGATAATAGTCCTAACTAATAGTGCTAGTGATCAGATGACCAATGAGCCAACGTTTTCTTGTCAGCTAATTGCATCTGTTATGCAGGATAAAATAATATGTAATAAGGCCGATGCAAACCAGTGCCGATCACAGTGTTTTTCATTGATTGACACTTCTAGTCGAGATTTGGCCTGTAGTGACAGACAGTGGTCCTGGAGGATGGAAAGCTCATCAAATTGATCCAGGCAATAACAAGAAGTTGACGTCAGGTCCAGAAGTAAGTACCAGGAGACAAGTACCAGGTCAAAAGTTATTACATGAGTAATAATCTCGGAGCTAGGGTAATAAAGCCCGGCGAAAACACAGTTTATGCCATATTCAGTACAAGGAGCTGGATGTGATGTTACTGGATCCATGAAGGATATCACAAATCTGTTATGGTTCATTGTGGTTCATTAACACTTTGTTCACACTTGTGTTGCTTTGTTCTATTATACTGTGATATTTCATACAGTAACAACAAGGACTTCTGACAAGAAAATAATGGACCCATTGTTAGGTAAATGTATTATAATTTAGTCACAAGAGCTGATGTCATGGACGGTGTCAGCATATCAGTGTTTTTACATCCTAATAGACTTAAGACATGTATGTTTGTCCAATCTCATGTTACAATCCTGCTGTCATTGTTACCATTACCTCACTTTTGACATTTTTTACTAACAAGTGATTTGCCTAGGGCTTCAGGTATACCTTCATCACAAATAAGTGAGTTTAGATTGACAGGTTATTTGTGCATACCTTTCTAGCACTGTAATCCTGCACAATATGGATTCTGTATGTATATGTTATGTGGCAATTTGGGGGGATTAGCCTCAATGGCGGCAGACTCCTGGACCCGATAGTGGTGTTTGTGGTACTGGGTGCCGGAGAAGCAGCATTCAGACGGTGCCAATTCAAAGCAAAACGGCTTTTATTCAGCTTAGGAAACTATAACATAAACAAAATAATAAACGACGTAGGCCACCCATAGGCCCTAATTTACTGCTTGCTCCCTAACTGATCTCTGGGCAACAAGCAGCCTGATTCCTACACAGTCTTTTCCAGACCCCAATCCTCTTGGGACAGACCGCTTTGTCCGTCTCCAACTGGGTCCAATGTACGCCTGCTACCTGCAGGCCTCGACAGCAGCTCTGCCGCTGTATCCACTCCCTTTGGAGTTACTCCCCACCTATAGGTGTGGCTGAGGGCCTTTTCAGGCCTGGCCCTGGGTCACTCAATAGCGCCCTCTGGGTTCACACACTCACAGTTATGTAAGTAACTGAAGCTAGTGCCTGTGATCCTTGTCCAGGCACATTTTTTATATATTAAATATGCTGGGGGAGGTGAAAAAAAAAAAAAAAATTCATACTCACCTGTCCCCGGTGCTCCGGTATCCTCCCAGCACGGTCGGTTCTTCTGCTCCAGCGTCTTCTCAAAATGAATCTGCTCACTAGCTGTGATGTCCCGCATCCCTTCCGCTGAAACCAATCAGCGGTCTCAGGAAGAGGCCTGGGATATCACAGGTAGTGTCATAGCATGCCCTTCACTGAGGCCGCTGAATGGCCTCAGCAGTCATGTGTGGTGAGGATTTCTGATGGAAGATAACAACGGACTGAGAGGACTGGACCGAGCTGGGAGGCACCAGAAAAAGGTGAGTATAATTTTTTTTTTTTTCACTCCTCCGGCTGATTTAAAAAATAAAGTTGTTGTCCATTTTTGCCTAGACAACCCCTTTAACTCTTTAGTTCAATCAAATATGGAGTTGTGATGTATACAGTATGCAGACTTTACGAGAGCTGTATTTACCTATAGACACAGTAGACGTGCCCTTAGGTGACCTTTGGGGAAAGTCTGCTATGTCTGCTATAGGAAATATTGCCATATGAAAACCATAGTTACCCTTCTTTTAGTTGGCCGAATCAAGTAATTTAAGCCCTGAAAGATGGGGAAACCAACCCTTGTGTTATGGTCACTAACATTTTAGACAACTTAGTCTCATTTTATAGCGCATGATTCAGAGGTGGACCATGTCAGAGCTCAGAATCACTCCCCTTGTCTACTCCTGCCTGGCAATGCCCACCTGACAGTACAGAGCCTAAATAGTATATCAGGCACCAGAACTAACAGCAATGATTGTTCAGGAACGGGGGGGGGGGCTAGCGAAAAACCTATTAATTTATGTAAAGAGCTGCACCTGGCAGATGTGGTGAAAGGTCCTCTTTAAAAATATAATGTGATGTTTTCTGTTTGAAAAACTTTTCTAAAGTTCCTGCCACTAGGTGTCTCACTTCAAGCTAATTTGCTGTTCATTCCCTGTTACTAGGATAGTCCTGTCCATATATACATCAGGCTTAAGATGAGTTGACAACGAGTGGAAGGAGAAGGGACTGTTCTGTCTTCACACAGTGAATGGAGAGAGAAGGAATTGGTTTTCCTCACAGTACGCCTAAAGATAGCTTTCTCTGTGCACTGGACTGAACATTCTGCAACATTTCACAGCTTACAATGTAAGCAAAGTCTCCTATGTACTTGTATCTACTTCTGGCTGCTTCTATAATTACAGATGGGATATTCTTCACTTACAGCAAGCAGCTTTCCTGACAGTGCTCATAGAATACTCTTTTCCTGTGTCAAAGATCTTTTTAGCTGCATCATGGCTGCATGTATTTGCAATCAAGTGTACCTGAATCTCCTATAGTATGTTCGTTTGGGATTTTCACATCCCTTTGTTTCCTATTTTACAGTTACTACTGGCAGAATGATATGTAGAACCAGTAGTAGTAATGGATAGGGAAGGGGACAGACTTATTGTACAACCCCCACCCCAAGAGAGAAAAGAGCTGCAGCCATAGTGTGATTATTAGTAGCAGAAAACCTGATAGGACACTATGTATGAAGGCTTATGCAGTCATAGAACAAGATCCTACCCATATTTCAGCTTTTCTTGAAACTCAGGTACCATTTAAAGGCTTATAAATGAATGACCTATTCTTATGATTGGTTATCTGTTGAAGATGTCAAAGGCCCGTCAGTAAAGGCGGGGTTTTACCATGTGGGCAGGTTCGGGTCCGGTGGTGTTATGTACACAACCCTCCTGCTGTCTTATGAAGTGCAGCCGATCCAACAAACATAGAGAGATTACATACCTCTGAAAATGCTACCTCCGACGCTCCTTCCTTACAGCCATAATTTCTGTTTACCTGTAAGAACTTTGTCAAAAGACGATTGCCTGAAGACTTCACTTATATACTTTATTTGTGCACCAAGTCCAATAACTACTGTCTCAAGAAAGGACACTTGATCGTGAGAGACTTTTTACAAAAATTGCTCCTTTGCAGTTGTATTGTTGTAATGTGAGACAGTAGAGAACAGTTCGTTGAAAAGAATAAGGGTGTGTTTTTTTGGCCCACAGTAAGCACAACTACACTACAGTTATCTCTCTCGACACTACAGGGAAGGTCTCATAGTCCTAAACCCAGCCGGCCTGGAAACTTCTAACTGTATAGTTGGGCAGGATTTGTATAAACCCCACCACTCTTTGGGCCACAGCAAGCTACAATTCCCAGGATTATTTATACAAATTCGGGTAATTCAGTTAAATTCTGAACAGTTGGCAAGTATGGTAACACAGCTGAGCATTGTGTGTTCATACTTTAGGTTTCTTATACATATCCACAGGGGCGCACCGCTAATGAGGCGGAGTGAGGCGGCCGCCTCAGGCGGCACTGTCCGGGGGGCGGCATTTTTACTATTTAATGTAAACCAGCCCAGGACAGGCCGCTTTAAACAAAAAACAGAGCTGAGCGCGGCCTGTCCTGGGCTGGTTTACAAGACGTCGCATCTCAGCGCAGGCGGCGATACAATGACGTCATCACGCCGCCTACGCTGAGACACAGACGTCGCGGACAAGAAGAGGAGGAGGCGGCGGCGGCTGCATCAAGGCATCGCAGGTGAGTATAACTTTTTTTATATATATAAATAGGCCGTGACCTGTTGGAGTATCCCCGGCAGGTCAGGGCCTATTTATTTACCTACCCCGCGTCTGCTCGTGGCCGCCTCCGCTTCCCCTTCTGCTATGGGACGCAGAAAGGGAAGTGGATGCCGCTGTGAGCGGCCACGGGTATCGGTAAGTTAGGCCGCAAATACTACTATTATTATACTCCGGGGCCTATTCAGACCCCGGAGTATAATAATCGGAGGCCTAGGGTTGGTGAGGGAACATAAAAACCAATGTTACTCACCTCCTGCGATCCGATGTAACGCCGAGCAGGCTTGAGGCCTCTGGTGAAGTCATCAGGTCGCATCGCCGGCCTGATCACGTGACGTGTGTGCGCAATTAAACAGGGCCGAAAGCTGCAAGGAGTGCACCAGTGTCCAGGATAGGTAAGTAACTCTGGTTTTTATGTTTGTATTCTCCCCTGGGTCTCCAATCATTATACTCTGGGGTCTGAAAAGACCCCAGAGTATAATAATAGTTCATGGGTGGTCCACTATGGGGCATAATACCCTGTGCAGGGACCACTGTAGAGCATAATACCCTGTTCAGGGGCTACTCTGGAGCATAATACAAGTGCAGGGGCCACTATAGAGCATAATACCGGGTGCAGGGGTCACTATGGAGCATAATACAAGTGCAGGGGCCACTATAGAGCATAATACCCTGTGCAGGGGCCACTATGGAGCATAATACCGAGTGCAGGGGTCACTATGGAGCATAATACAAGTGCAGGGGCCACTATGGAGCATAATACCAGTGCAAGGGCCACTATGGAGGATAATACCAGTGCAGGGGCCACTATGGAGCATAATACCAGTGCAAGGGCCAATATGGAGCATAATACCGTGTACAGGGGCCAATATGGGGCATAAAACTGTGTGCAGGAGTTGCTGTGGAACATAATACCGTGTGCAGTGGCCAATGCGGGGCATAATACCGTGAGCAGGGGCCACTATGGAGCATAATACCGTGTGCAGGGGCCGCTGAGAGGCATAATACAGTGTGCAGGGGCTGCTGCGGGCCATAACACTGTGTAATACTGTGTGCAGGGGCTGCTGTGGAACATTATAGTGTGTGTAAATGGGGCGCTATAAACATGGGCTATGGCACCTGTTTATATTATACGCTGTCTGTTTATAGTGACCGTGTGATGTAATTGTAGCCTTGTCACATACTGTAGACATGTACAGGACGAGGCTGCAGTTACATTACATGGCCGCTATGAGATGAATTACACTATGTAAACAGAGAAGCGGTCATGGCGCTTACACAGGTACCATTCAAACAGCTGATCAGTGGGGGTCCTGGGTTTTTGAACCCCACTGATTAGTTTATTAATGACCTGGAAAACCTTTTAATTAGTTAACACCTGGGGCATTATTAATAAGGGGCACTATTTATACAGGGTACACACGGACATTATTAATATAAAGATGCACTTGAGAGTATTATTCATTATGGGGGGTTATATCATATATTATATAATTGGGGGTAGCAGCAGGATGGGGGCTTTGTGCAGGTGAGGACAATGTGGGTTGGATGCCTGGAAAAGTGAAGAGCCAAAGATGTCTGTGCTGCAAACTTTACAGAGACAAGTCACAGCTGGAAGAAGTGGTCATGGCGGTCCAGAGGGAAGAGAAGGGAAATGTGAAGGATTAGTCAGAGATGTCACCTGTAAGTCACAGAATGTTACTGCCCTGTATTCACCTAAATGATAGAGGATAAATACCTGAGTGATGGGGGTCTGTCTGCTGAGACCCCACTGAGCCTGAGAATTGGGTTTTTTTCCCCCATTAGGTCGGAATCCAGCCTGACCGCAGCCATATATATAGGTGTGTCACTTGGTGGATGGACGAACCCGTGGGGCTCTCATTCACTTTAATGGGAGCGCCAAAGATAGCCGAAGTCCAGTACTCAGCTATCTGCGGGGCTCCTATTATAGAGAATGGGGGCCACGTGGGCTCGTCCATCCATCAAGCAGAAGATGTGTGAAGTTACTTTCATTGTTAATGCCGTGTTGTTGATCTGATACTGAAGTAATACAGGAAGAAGAATTCTTAAAAACTGTGTTATAACTTTGTGTATTGTGTATATTGTGCGACGATAACAGTGTGTTAAACTAGTAGCGTCTTTCTATTGTCCGCCTCAGGCATCAAAGAGGCTAGGTTCACCACTGTGTATCCATATGTTAATGTTGTGAGAGTGAGAAAAGGAGGGAAAAAGAAAAATCTAGTGTGTACTTTCCACATCAGTCCCTGAGGTGACCACCATGGATTTGCAATTTTTACTGTTGCAAATCCGCATGAGTTTTAGCCCTATTGTTATTTGTGGGGACCAGTCCTGGTGTTTTCCAGTGACAGGCCACTTTTTAATGGTACATTTCTTTCTGCAATGCCACCATAAATCAGTGTGGAAATCACCCTAAGCATGTGAACCGGGTTTTGGAATTCATAATGATTTTGTGAAAAATGTATGACAAAAAAATGAACATACCCCTATTGTTTACCATACAGATGGGTTACTTTCCTTGTTACTTTTGCAACAACCGAGGGCTGAGCAGTGTGGAAATGGTACAGTTGGAAACGGCCCAAGATGGTGGCTACTCTGCTCTTGGTAGCTATCTGCAGACCCTGAAGCAGCAAAGTGATGAAGGGGTTGCACTGAGGTGGTGACTTTCTGCTAAATGTCTCCCCTGTGGTTTCAGGTAGTATAATGTTGTACCGTGTTAGCCATAGAAAGTAGTGGAAGAGTGAAGAAATCAGGCGATACCTTTTAGAGGCTAAATGAGTATATTTGATGGTGAGCTTTCGAGAGCACTAGCTCCCTTCATCATACCATGTCTGATGAAGGGAGCTAATACCTCGTAAGCTCACCATCAAATATACTCAGCTTCTAAAAGTATCGCCTGATTTCTTCACTCTTCCACTGTGGTTTCAGGGTCATCTTGAATTTAGATGCAAATGTAGGCACAGGAGACAGCCTGGTGTTGTAACAGGCGATGATCACTGCACAGTTTAATTGGCAAGATTCAATTACACGGAAACATGAAGATGCATTTGCTTTCAGCAGCAGGTTCCACATGTATGGCACTTTACAAACACTTTACCCCTGACTCAAGTCCTCTAACCTTTTCCATCTGGGGCTTGTGTGTCTAACATAGAGCTGGAAAGTGCAAAAAAATCCAGTATTAAACAATATAAAACAATACAAAACAGTGCAAACACATTAGACATCAATAGTTTAGTCCTTTGGGGGGACACTTTATATTTATATTTATATGAAGCACAATGCTTTGGCCGCAAGCATTCCAAAATACTGATAATCCAAAAATTCTAGATACTTTATCCATTTGTCTTCCTAAGAGAACAAGTGTATGCGTCTTCAGTATTTGAAACTGCCGTCTATGACAAATTCCGCGTATTGCTGGAAAAGTCAATAGCTTTATGTAAAAAGTCAACAAGTACTGGCTGGAATGCAAATACATGACATGAACAAGGTGAAATTCTCAATGATAAATGTGGGAAATATTTTTCCATTTCTGCTTCAACGTTTTTCTTGAAAGTTGATGGATTTTGCTCACTTATCACCAATGCGAAGAGGCTTGTGGCTAAAAGATATACTTAAAAAGATATGAAAAAATGGTATTATAGTTATATGGTTGCCAGATGATACTGCGACTACAAGGGAACTTGAGGAGTCATAGTTGCACCAGATGCATTATTAAGAATTGCCACGTTCATGAATATGGTGCAATATAAGTAATACCTTATGTTTACTTAGTAATTTGACATGTATCATGTACACAAAGTATATTCTATATAAATGCACATAAGAAAATAGTTCCACCCAACTCTAGTTACGATTACTGACACAAGCACTCAGGAATGAATTGTGTGAATTCCTTGGGGGACACTACACATGGTAGCTCAAAGGTGGAACCACATTCCTTAAAAGGTGTGCTTAGTGTTGAGGAATACAGCACACGCTATATTGAATTTACTTACTGGTGAGTGGCACAGAATAGCACTGATATTAATACAGTGAATATTCCCCGCTTTACAATATACTGGGACATACTATATTTACTAATACTGGTGCACCTGTATGGGATCTGAGTGCAGCTTGTGCCATGTTCTTTAGCATCACACAAGCCACAATTCTCAGCCTGCAGCATGTAATTTTAAGAATATGGTGCAGCCCCTCATCTATAGCAAGTCTTACCTGTCACATCGCACCTCCAATTTCAGTACAGGAAAGTGTTGAGTTTAATTCTGGCCATACACATTTCATAGCTATCAGATGTCAGCCAACAGCTGCTTCACCCAGCATCTCACACACATGTACACTTGGCTCACCAGAGCATGCATATGCTTTCTATAGGAAGAGGGAAGAAATCTGCTGTCAGGCACCTCTGGTGGCATCTTAACTCCCTAAGGACAAAAGGATTGGCTAAGTTGAAATACAACAGCCCAATGTTTCTCTCCTTTGGCATTCTCTGTTAGGGAACAGTATACACGCTACATAGTCCCGCTGAAATCAGATTCATTCCATAATAATCTAATGTACTGTATATACTGTATCTTAAAGCGGTTTTCTGAGCTAAAATATTAATGACTTATCCTAAGGATAGGTTATCTGTAAGGGAATCGCTAGAGGAGCGATTCCCCAGTAGCTGCTGGAGAACCCTGGGGGAGGGGCACAACAAGACAGTGAGCCCTAAAGCTGAAACCCCCCACTGGCCCTGCCTCTTGCCCGACTGTCCTAGGTGACAGCCAACAATTCGGAGCCGGTCCCTACACTGAATAAGTGACAACACAGAACGCAGACAGAACAAACGACAAAAAGGGAGGTCAGAAAGCCAAGGGTTCAGTAACAGACGAGCAATGCAGTAAAGAATCAAAATCCAAGAGAATAGTCAAAAGTCAAGGCCAGAGGTAAGGAATAAGAATACAGGTAACAAAAACAGCAAGGAGTAAAACACAGAACGCAAGAAGCAATAACCAGGGAGCATGTGAGGGCTGACAACCTGTTTATAGAAAGACAGGACCTGCCCCAGACTGGATTGGTAGACAGACTGTCAATCACACAGGCAAGGCTGAGATTAACTATTAGAGGAGCAGAGAGAAACAAACATGCCAGAGACGGTTGTGGCTGAAATTCAATTACAGACAGTAGGTATTAGGACAGTGTTCAGACTGAGCAACAAGAAACCTACGCAAGGAATCAAACTGAGTACGCCTCCTTCGCTGCAGCATGCGAGCAGAGGGTGGCGCAGAGACCTGAACAGGCAGAGACGTTACATTATCAATATCAGATTGGTGGGGGTCTGAAACCCGACACCTCACCCACAGAATGGAGCAGGAAGCAGACAGCTTGTTGTCTCTCCTTTAGTGGTCAGACCAGGTTAATGTAGATTAGCTCCACTCAACACCTCCACATTATCCACTTGAATGGGACCTAAGCTGAAGTGACTCAGTTCAGCCACTGCAAAGAGAAAAGAGCTGTCTGCATCCTGCTCCATTCTCTGAAAACAGCTGATCGGTGGGGGTGCTGTGTATCAGATCCCCACTGATCTAATATAGATTACCTATCTTTAGGGCAAGTCATCAATATTTTTAGCCCAGAAAACCCATTTAGCCCCAGATACTTTGATAAATATGCCATATGACCGTATGTGAGTTCAATTACTGTATATTTCGATAAGAGGCAATGAAAGCATTTATAGTTGCTCTGCATTACTTAATGTAAAAATCCTGTATTCAGTGACGTCTAATCCAGCAAAATCCAGCACTAATTATAATGTCCATCACTGTTTTACCGTAGGTACTGAATAATATAACATCAGATATTTTGCAAGGGTGGTAGGTTTATAATAGCTGATACTACATTAGGTAGTAGACATCTTCACCATATCCTTTTTACAAGTGACCTAGTGGCAAACCACACTTTCCCTGGAATGGGTGCGGATTCATTTGTTCTTATGAAGATGGCCATTATGACTTGTATTTCAGTATCTTCAAGTCATTTTCTAGATGAGAAGCATTACTTCTAATGAACTCAGTAGTAACACTCTGCACTGGGCATTTCGCCACACAATTTTGCTCACAGTTATTTGCGCAAGAAATCTAATGATCTAAGTGGATATCTCTATTTTGTCTTCGAGTCCTAGTATAATAATGAATACATTTGCTCTGTCCATAATTCACTGGAAATAAACTCACTGACAAAAAGATAACACGCCAAGAAGAAGTTGTTGGAAAGCAATGGAACTTTCTATGCGTAGATGTAATGATGGTATGTAAGTGATTACAATATTAGAGCGGAAGAATTGGTTTATTGGGGAAAACTGTCCAATTCAAAGAAGACTCTAGTACCCTGCTGGGATACCTGTAGCCTTGATACAAGATGAGATACGGTTAGGAGGTATATGGGTTCTGTGTGGTACTTGTAAAAAATAATATGGGGATGATTTATACCCACATGTGACCCATGGGGTATATCAGGAGGACTCACGGTTTCTTAAAAAAATGTAGATTTATTGAAGTATTTATGAAAGGTAGATACAGGAAAAATAAAAAAAATAATAGATGTATCAGTCAATGGCCAGGCTTCTGTAGTTAAAGGTGTCCCAACTGGTCCCATAAATGCTAGATTGATGATAAATCTGGTGACCCGGCAGGCCAAGGAAGTGTTGCAATCTGGTGGAGACATTCTTGGGAATCCCTTGCTGTGTATGGGCGAGCATTATCCTGTTGAAAAATGCCAGTAGTTAGTCCTGCCATGAGAGGCAACACATGTGGCTGCAGATGTCCTGCACATATCGCTGAGATGCTAGTGTCCGTCATATCACTATTACAGGCGACCAATTGTTGTATGTGATGGCTCCCAGATCATTATGCCAGCAAATAGGGGAGTGTGTCGCTCTACTTTAAAGGCAGAATTGAAGCACTCACCATGAGGCCTCGATACTCACACGCAACTGTCCTTGGATCCCAAGCAGAAACTGGATTTCCTTATAAACTGTAATTCTTTTGAGAAGGGTCCTCACTTATATTGTTTGATATGGTGAATTATTTTGTTTCACTGCAATGTCCATTGTCATGTATGCTCTGATTTGTAAATAAAATTATTGTATTAATGGCACAAAAATAGTGTGTCATGTGACTCATAGGAGCTACAAAAGAACAGTAGACAGGGAAGGGGGCTCTCCCTTCGCCTCTTCCCAAGCATCTCTCAGTAGAATAAGGAGCTGCTTTGTATTTGCATGTATCACATACAAAAAATTTGCACTAGATTTTTGGCACACATTGGCACATTTTCAGCCATGCACTTTCACACCAAGCCATGGTCCAAAAACATAAACTTTTTTTTTTTTTCACACAAATTCTTGAACATTTGGATTAGCAAATGTTACCCATTGTGTTCATTTCTTCACAACTGTCAATGTACTATTGTCTTCAGTAACAGTAATGCTTTGTCTACCTTTTCTTGACCCTCAGGCCTAGATGTTAAAAGTAAAATACAGTCATGTGGTATTAAAAGTAGAAAAACTTGTATCACTAAGTTGGACATCAATATCTAGAACATAAAATCAATGCAGACTGTAACAATGTGATATTTCTGCATTTCTTTATTTTTTACCTTTTTCTAGTATTTTGCGCTTTCTTGTCTATTCAGCAGATTCAGTAAATGATTCCCAGACAGTTGCACCTTTGCAGACTCTTAAACATACATTATTAATATGTCTTGCTATATAAAGATTGAAGCTCTACAATAAAGTACATTATATGGATCTATTCAATTTATTAAACTCTCAACGCAGCCCTTGTGTTTATTTCAAAGTGTATAAAAGATTCTTTTAAGGAGAATCTGTCACTGGTGAATAATATCTCCTTATACAGATAGTCAGTGACTAGGGAGTGCTAAATCCTACGGCTGATAGAACACAGGTGCGTGAAATATGCCAAGGAAAACTGTTTAGCTTAAAGGAAATCTCCATTATTAGCTCTAATGTGTCTTTTGTGCTTACAGTTTCTCCAGTTTAAAGGGAGCCTGTCAGCAGTTTTGACCCTGCAAACTGCTGACAGTGCTAGATAGGAGCCCTGGCAACTCTTTTAGCAACTTTCCCTACAGTAGTAACCTTGCTAGGGGTACTTACTGATGTCAATGACACTCTGTCCTTTCAGGGTTTTAGTAAATGTATATGGAATATTTGTTCAGGCTTTCTCTTGCCCGGTTGGTATACCTTATAATTTACTTCACCCACCCTTTCAATTTCATATGGTCCTTGCCATTTGGCCAGAAATTTACTCCCTACAGTTTAGCTGTGCTGTTATAGACACGGCTTTGAGCCATTTGGGCTTGCTCTATATGTTCTTTTACAATCGGCATTACGGCCGCAATTCTGTCTTGCATCAGGGTAATATCTTCATTTACATTTCTGTAAGGAGTTTTCTCTTGTTCCCAGGTTTCTTTAGCAATGTCTAGGAGACCATGTGGGTGTCTGCCATACACCAACTCAAATGGAGAAAAACCTGTCGAGGACTGGGGTACCTCCTGTATTGCAAACATTAAATGGGGCAGTAGGCAATCCCAATCTTTGTCATCCCTACCACCCTCTTTAACATGCCCTTAAGGGTTTTATTGAACCTCTCAACTAGGCCATCTATCTGGGGGTGATACACAGAGGTTTGCAAGTGTTTAATATTCACATCTCTTTCATTACCTTGTACGTAAATGGAGTTCCTTGGTCTGTCAGGATCTCCTTAGGTATACCTTTCCGGGAGAATATATAAAAAATCTCCTTGGCAAGTAACTTAGCTGAAGTATGTCTCAAGGGCACAGCTTCAGAATACCGTGCAGCATAATCTAACACCACTAGAATATACTGATGTCTCCTAGCCAACTTTATGACAGGACCTATCAAGTCCATGGCCACTCTTTCAAATTTACCTCTATAATAGGTAGAGGTACCAAAGGACTTCTGAAGTGTGACACAGGAGCGGTTAGTTGACACTCTGGGCAGGAATTACTATACTGTACTCGCTTAGGGTGGGTTCACACCTGCGTTTGAGTCCGTCCGCTGCCAATCCGAGTGAAAATCTCAGGAAACAGGATAGGCATCGGATACCGACAGGTTAGCGACGCATTGGTTAAAAACCCATTCATTTGAATAGGTTTTTAAAGTAATCCCCGGGTGTGCGCTTACACCCTCTGCGATGCGAAGCCGTTTTTTTTCGTCGGACACGAAGTCCTGCATGTCCGACTTTGTTTCCGACGAAAAAAAAGGATTTGCAGCGCAGAGGATGTAAGCGCACACCCGCGCATTGCTTTAAAAACCCATTCAAATGAATGGGTTTTTAACCAATGCGTCGCTAACCTGTCGGTATCCAATGCCTATCCTGTTTCCCGAGATTTTCACTCGGATTGGCAGCGGACGGACTCAAGTGCAGGTGTGAACCCACCCTTATTAATTCCAGGCCAATAGAAACCCTGTAGAATGACTGGTCCCAAAATTGTTACATGACACCTCAAGCTCAGGCATCTCGGGAACTCCCTCCAGACCGTCAACATCACCAACTAATACAGATAGGGGAAAATTATTATTACCATTTTGGGTCACCCCTACAGCTGGTGTTTCTCTGTCAGGATCAACGGGTTCAGGGTTAACCTTAGGTAAGACATCACAGACATTAACATTTTTAGAACATGGTACCTTCTGGTTTTTCCACATGTCCCAAAATAGAGGAAAATCCCTTCCGATTATCACACTGTGGAACAGGGATTTATAACACACCCACCTTGTGACACAAGCTGCACCAGAGGCAGTCTTTATGGTGACCTCAGCAATAGGGTACTCTCTAGTTTTTCTATGTATGCACAAGACCCCAACAGTTTGTCCACTGTATAGTGCAGGATCTATCAAATTATGATGCACGAGAGTTACCAAGCTCACGGAGTCTAGGAGAGCAAACACCACACGCCCTGCTATAGACACAGTACACATTTGCGGTTCAGCCGCAGTTTCTGCAGAACAAGCAGGTTGGGCAAACAGAGATACCCACCTAGAACTGCTGCAGTCCATTGGCTCAATTGTCAGGGCAGGAGTGGGCAGGAGTATGCAGCAACATGTCCAAGTTCATGACATTGCCAACATCAGATGCTGTTTTGGTCTCCATTTTAAGACCTGAGTTTAAAGTTCACAGTCCCTGCTGCCTGTTCCCCCTCTGAGCCTCCTCCCATTACAACATTTCTCACCCCCCTAGTCATTGGTACAGTCTTACCTGTCTTGGGGTTAGCAGGTCCGGGAGATGTCTGCAGGCCCAGTATCGTTCCATCAAACATACCAGCTGGTCAGCCCTCCATATTGATAAACTCCTTTCTTACTTCTGCAGCCTTCACCCAGGACATAAGAAGAAAAAACTGCGTATGTCTCTTTAAGGCTAAGGCGGTAAAGCAGCTTTTTTGTTGCAGATTTTGTTGTGTTTTTTTGAGCCAAAGCCAGACGTGGACTGAGCAGAAGGGAGAAGTATAAGTGATTCCTTTATATTTCCCATTCCTTATGTAGCCATTGTTGGCTTTGGCTCAAAAACAGCAACTAAATCTGCAACAAAAAAGTTGCGTTTCCGTAACGTGGGACCTTACCTAAGGCTGTTTTAACTGGGTGTCCTTATCCAAAACACCATATGTGGGAGAATAGATAGGTAGCAGCAGCAGTGCGGACCCAAACAGTCAGAGACAGGGACAGAGCGTCTGGTGAAAACAGGGTTTGCCCCTGTGTGTTTATTATATGAGAAAAGAACAAGCAAAATAAAATACAACTTTAACTTCAGGCAAAAGGAAACCAAACTCCTGCTCATCTGAGCTCTGATACACCTAGCTATACGTGTGTCTTGCTCCAGCCACACGAACAAAAACAAAGTAGCTTATAGCTCTCACCAGACACAGTACTGCTAGGACAGACTGAGGCGCCTCCTCTCGCTCCCAGGATCTGCCCAGAAGTGCAGTCTCTGCAGCCTTTTATAGCCCAGTAACAAGCCCAGGACCCACATATGGGCTGAACCCTACTCAATACCAGCACAGGACCACACATGTCAGAAACCTGGGCGAGATATATCGCCCCTTCAACACCGTGCCTGTCACCTTCTCACAATATGTATATACAGTGGGGAAAAAAAGTATTTAGTCAGCCACCAATTGTGCAAGTTCTCCCACTTAAAAAGATGAGGCCGGCCTGTAATTGACATCATAGGTAGACCTCAACTATGAGAGACAAAATGAGAAAACAAATCCAGAAAATCATATTGTCTGATTTTTAAAGAATTTATTAGCAAATTATGGTGGAAAATAAGTATTTGGTCAATAACAAAAGTTCATCTCAATACTTTGTTATATATCCTTTGTTGGCAATGACAGAGGTCAAACGTTTTCTGTAAGTCTTCACAAGGTTGGCACACACTGCTGCTGGTATGTTGGCCCATTCCTCCATGCAGATCTACTCTAGAGCAGTGATGTTTTGGGGCTGTCGCTGGGCAACACAGACTTTCAACTCCCTCCAAAGGCTTTCTATGGGGTTGAGATCTGGAGACTGGCTAGGCCACTACAGGACCTTGAAATGCTTCTTACGAAGCCACTCCTTCGTTGCCCTGGCGGTGTGCTTGGGATCATTGTCATGATGAAAGACCCAGCCACGTTTCATCTTCAATGCCCTTGCTGATGGAATGAGGTTTGCACTCAAAATTTCATGATACATGGCCCCATTCATTCTTTCATGTACACAGATCAGTCGTCCTGGTCCCTTTGCAGAGAAACAGCCCCAAAGCATGAAGTTGCCACCCCCATGCTTCACAGTAGGTATGGTGTTCTTTGGATGCAACTCAGCATTCACTCTCCTCCAAACACGACGAGTTGTGTTTCTACCAAACAGTTCTACTTTGGTTTCATCTGACCATATGACATTCTCCCAATACTCTTCTGGAACATCCAAATGCTCTGTAGCAAACTTCACACGGGCCCGGGGGACATGTCTGGCACTGCAGGATCTGAGTCCCTGGCAGCGTAGTGTGTTACTGACGGTGGCCTTTGTTACGTTAGTCCCAGCTTTCTGCAGGTCATTCACTAGGTCCCCTCGTGTGGTTCTTGGATGTTTGCTCACCGTTCTTGTGATCATTTTGACCCCACGGGGTGAGATCTTGCGTGGAGCCCCTGATCGAGGGAGATTATCAGTGGTCTTGTATGTCTTCCATTTTCTAATTATTGCTCCTACAGTTGATTTCTTCACACCAAGCTGCTTGCCTATTGCAGATTTAGTCTTCCCAGCTTGGTGCAGGTCTACAATTTTGTTTCTGGTGTCCTTCTACAGCTCTTTGGTCTTCACCATAGTGGAGTTTGGAGTGTGACTGTTTGAGGTTGTGGACAGGTGTCTTTTATACTGATAACAATTTTAAACAGGTGCCATTACTACAGGTAATGAGTGGAGGACAGAGGAGCCTCTTACAGAAGAAGTTACAGGTCTGTGAGAGCCAGAAATCTTGCTTGTTTGTAGGTGACAAATACTTATTTTCCACCATAATTTGCAAATAAATTCTTTAAAAATCAGACAATGTGATTTTCTGGATTTGTTTTCTCATTTTGTCTCTCATAGTTGAGGTCTACCTATGATGTCAATTACAGGCCGGCCTCATCTTTTTAAGTGGGAGAACTTGCAACAATTCATAAGGAGAAGACACCGTTTGATTCAGGTGGTCCTAACCTATCTATGTAGCTGGGTTCTGGCGACAGACTCCATTTAAAACAAAAAAAAAAATTGAAAAGACAAATGTAAGGCACATAACCCATAAAGAAATATGACTGTTTCCTGGTATAAACTATTTGGCTCTTCTACCGCTGTGTCTTCTTTCTGTCTCTTTCCTTTTATGAGGGAGAACCAATTGGGAGTTTATTTATAGTGAAAGAAGCAATCGCTCAAACGTGTTCCTGAATCAGGAAACATGCAATAATAACAAATGGGTAAAACGTCTTCCCCTTGAGTGGGCTATGTCAAAGAAATATAAGCTGAGCTAATAATCTTAGTGAAACCTCAGGTAGTCAACAACAGCAAGTCTTCCCTCTAGGGCAAGAAATCCACTGTATATAATCGCCTGCCAGCTGACTCAGTAGAAGTTTGGTTTTCAGTTCCCAGACACAGATCTGTATATTGTTTTCTTTTTTTTTTTTTTTTTTAGAAATGTCAAATAGTCTTGAAATCATCCAGTAAAATAAAAAGATGCAGTTCCACTTAGCACTACAATATTGAAACCGCAATGAAATGTGATCAGTCAACTGAGAACTAACATTTTTATTATTTGTTTTGTAGCCCAGAGCAGACGTCTGTCTTGTTCAGTGCATAGCAGTTACTTTAGCAGGCTGTCGCGGCTGCTCTAGAATACTTATGTCCCACCCAGAAGACAAAGTTACCAGGAGATTGTAGATTTAGATGGGTTTTCCAGGACTAAGACATTGATGACCTATCTTCCGTTTTGATGATCAGTGAGGCTCCGTAGGGTCAGCCCCTGGCTAGTTAAACATTTTTCACATAAAGTCCGCAGAGTTTTCCTCTGCAGACTTTCTGCCCCTATTTCATCTATACGGAAAATCCAGCGCTTCTGCAGGTATAATTGACATACTACAATGTTCTGCTGCAGATTTTGTTCTGCAATGTGTGGATGCGATAAGCCAGAATCCTATCCATTTTGCAGGTACTGTAAAATGCAGCGTTTTTTCCATGTCATTCCTGCCACAGCAAAAACGCTGTGTTTTCGCAATGTGGGGCTGTGGCCTAAAGGGGCTATCCCATCAGATATAACACCTTTTGGAATACAGCCCACTGATGGTCAGCTGTGGTGAAACAATGGTACCGTACTCTCCTTAAATATTGTGGTGCAACGTGAAAGGATTCTCCAATCCAGATATATATGTAGCAAAACCACGGCATGCTCATGTAAGTGTACAAAAAGTTCATTTCATGTAAATTTAATCCAAACATATGATGATCCACCAGTGTACATGAAGATTTCGTATAGTATCAGCAGTATATCTAGGCGACATTTCGGTCAATAGTATGACCTTTTTCAAGCCCATTCTGCTTGTGATCCAGGGTTGGTGGTGACCAGCTGAGTAGGGGGTTACATGAAACCCTCCTAATGTTAGCCTAACATTTGGAGGGTTCTATGTAAACCCTACTCACCAGGGTTAAAACACCTGATTTTGCGGGGGGGCATGGCCAGTCAGACATGGAAATGTACTATTACAGGCCGCCATTAAAATGAATAGGCAACCATATAATGTATGATAAGCTCAAGTCTAAGTCTGCTACAACCCCCTTAATATTTTATAGGTAAAAGTATAAGAATGAGAAAACCTTTGTTCATTTACATTTTCGATAATTTTGCAGCTTGCAGGTACAGTCAATGAAAAAGTTTGGGCACCCCTATTAATCTTAATCATTTTTAGTTCTAAATATTTGGGTGTTTGCAACAGCCATTTCAATTGATATATCTAATAACTGATGGACACAGTAATATTTCAGGATTGAAATGAGGTTTATTGTACTAACAGAAAATGTGCAATATGCATTAAACCAAAATTTGACCGGTGCAAAAGTATGGGCACCTCAACAGAAAAGTGACATTAATATTTAGTAGATCCTCCTTTTGCAAAAATAACAGCCTCTAGTCGCCCTGAGCTTTAATCAGTCCTGGATCCTGGATGAAGGCATTTGACCATTCCTCTTTACAAAACAATTTCAGTCAGTAAGTTGATGGTCGCCGAGCATGGACAGCCCGCCAAATTACCCACAGATGTTCAATGATATCAGGTCTGGGGACTGGGATGGCCATCCAGAACATTGTAATTGTTCCTCTGCATGAATGCCTGAGTAGATTTGGACATTGTCTTGCTGAAATATCCATCCCCGGCGAACTCAAATCGTCACTGATTCTTGTACATATTCTCAAGAATCTGATGATACTGAGTTGAATCCATGCGACCCTCAACTTAACAAGATTCCCGGTGCCGGCATTGGCCACACAGCCCCAAAGCATGATGGAACCTCCACCAAATTTACAGTGGGTAGCAAGTGTTTCTTGGAATGCTGTGTTTTTTGACGCCTTTTGTATGACCAAACAACTCAATCTTTGTTTCATCCGTCCACAGGACCTTCTTCCAAAATGAAGCTGGCTTGTCCAAATGTGCTTGCATACCTCAGGCGACTCTGTTTGTGGCGTGCCAGAAACGGCTCCGCATCACTCTCCCATACAGCTCTCCTTGTGCAAAGTGTGCTGTATTGTTGACCGATGCACAGTGACACCATCTGCAGCAAGATGATGCTGCAGCTCGGAGGTGGTCTGTGGATTGTCCGACTGTTCTCACCATTCTTCTTCTCTGCCTTTCTGATATTTTCTTGGCCTGCCACTCTGGGCTTAACAAGAACTGTCCCTGTGGTCTTCCATTTCCTTACTATGTTCCTCACAGTGGAAACTGACAGGTTAAATCTCTGAGACAACTTTTGTATCCTTCCCTGAACAAATATGTTGAACAATCTGTTTTCAGATCATTGAGAGTTGTTTGAGGAGCCCAGATGCCACTCTTCAGAGGAGATTCAAATAGGAGAACAACTTGCAATTGGCCACCTTAAATACCTTTTCTCATGATTGGATACACCTGGCTATGAAGTCAAAGCTCAGGAGGTCAAAACCAATTTTGTGCTTCAGAAGTCAGTAAAAGTAGTTAGGCGATTCAAATCAATAAAAGATAAGGGTACCCAAATTTTGCACCGGTCAAATTTGGTTTAATGCATATTGCACATTTTCTGTTAGTACAATAAACCTCATTTCAACCTGAAATATTACTGTGTCCATCAGTTATTAGATATATCAAATTGAAATGGCTGTTGCAAACACCCAAATATTTAGAACTAAAAATGATTAAGTTAATAGGGGTGCCCAAACTTTTTCATATGACTGTATATTGCATCCTCTATAGCAGGGGTCGGCAACCTATGGCACACGTGCCACTCTTGGCACGCGAGGCTTATTTCCCGTGCACGGCAGCGGACTCCTCACCCAGCAGTTTCGATCGGACCAAACACGGCCGAAACGAAACTGCTATTATTATACTGTGGGGTCTCTTCAGACCCCCGAGTATAATAAGCGGAGCCCCCGGGGAGATGATCAAACATAAAAAAACAATGTTACTCACTATTCCACGCTCCGCAGCCGCTCTGTACTCTTCAGGCGCTTCTGCCTGAAGTCAGCTGACAGGGCCTCAGGGGTCGCGTCTGCGTCTGACGTCATGACGCGACGTGACCCCTGAGACTCAATGAGCGGTCACTGACTACAGACAGAAACGCCCGAAGATAGAGAGCGGCTGCGGAGCGTGGAATGGTGAGTAACATTGTTTTTTATGTTTCATCACCTCTCTTTGCCCTCCACTTATTATACTCTGTGGTCTGAAGAGACCCCATAGTATAATAATAGCTAGTGAGTGTGCAGGGGCCACTATAGAGCATAATACCGTGTGCAGGGGCCACTATAGAGCATAATACCGTGTGCAGGGGCCACTATAGAGCATAATACCGTGTGTAGGGACCACTATGGGACATATACCGTGTGCAGGGGCTACTATGGAGCATAATACCGTGTGCAGGGGCCGCTATGGGACATATACCGTGTGTAGGGGCCGCTATGGGACATATTGCTGTGTGCAGGAGCCGCTATGGGACAAATACTGTGTGCAGAGGCCGCTATGGGACATAATACCGTGTGCAGGGGCCACTATAGAGCATAATACCGTGTGCAGGGGCCCCTATGGGACATATACCGTGTGTAGGGGCCGCTATGGGACATATTGCTGTGTGCAGGGGCCGCTATGGGACAAATACCGTGTGCAGAGGCCGCTGTGGGACATAATACCGTGTGCAGGGGCCACTATAGAGCATAATACCGTGTGCAGGGGCCACTATGGGACATATACCGTGTGCAGGGGCCACTATGGGACATGTACCGTGTGCAGGGGCCGCTATGGGACATATACCGTGTGCAGGGGCTGCTATGGGACATATACCGTGTAGAGGGGCCGTTATGGGACATATTGCTGTGTGCAGGGGCCGCTATGGGGCAAATACTGTGTGCAGAGGCAGCTATGGGACAAATACTGTGTGCAGAGGCCGCTATGGGACAAATACTGTGTGCAGAGGCGGCTATGGGACATAATACCGTGTGCAGGGACCGCTATGGGACATAATACCATGTGCAGGGACCGCTATGGGACATATACCGTGTGCAGAGGCCGCTATGGGACATAATATCATGTTGCAGGGGCCACTATGGGACATAATACCGTGTGCAGGGACCACCATGGGACATTATTCTGTATAACGGTGTGTTTTCTATATTAAGGATGTGTTTTTGCACAGAAAACTCAGGCTTTGTTTTTTTTTGTGCAAAAATGGACCAGTTTTACATCGAATGAAAAAGTTCCAAATATAGTTGCATCCAGATACATAGTGTGTTTTCACCATAAGACTGCCTCCATACGGTGCTCCTGGACACATTTACCAGTAATTGGGGGCTGCACATGGACTTTCATTGCTTCTAATCAGAAAGTACAGGAGCGTCCCAGGAAATAGCAGTAAACGCATGTGTCCTAAAGCATCTGGTGGCAGCACTTGTGTGTTATGGTTTGTGGTATATGACTTTAGTTTAGGGGTCGTCAGACTTACAATTATTGACCGGCACTCCGAGTACCTCATCTTTGATTTTTTTTATTAAAATCGGCATGCCGAACAAAAAAGGTTGCCTACCCCTGGCCTAGACACACTGCGGCTTGAGGTTTCCTGCTATGCCTCAATGTGAGAGGAGTTTTCCTTTGCCTTTTGGGTCTCCAGAGTTTTCTTTGGTGCGGAGAGTACGTGTTTGTCCAGGAGTCAGGCTAGAACCCATCCTGAAAGCCAGCGGAGCGAACTGTAGCGAGTAGCAGGATCTGATGAGCTTGCTATGCATCCCCTGTGTGAATAGAAATGCTAGTGTGTTTTTCCAGGCTTGTGACTCTTAACACTGTCAGTGAAGACCGTTACCTGTGTTTGATGAAACTGCTGTGAAGTTGAGCTGTACCTGAAACTACCTAAAGTAAAGTGCTCGGTGATACTGTGTGCTGCGAGTGTCTAAATGCTTATTTGGCCACAGCAATCCAAGGGTAAATTCACACGTAGAAGTTTGGAACTGAATTTGATGCTGAATTTGCCACCTAGAAAACTTCTGCTTCAGGAATTTGAAGTGGATTCTGCTTGAGAAAAACCGATGATGATTTAGATGCTGAATTTGAAGAAGAATTTGGAGATGAGCGCCACTGTATTTTGCCTTTATTGGGCAGACTCAAATTCCAAATTTCGCATTGACGGAAAAGGTATATTTTCTGCCTCCCATTCATTTCAATGGTATTATCTCAGGCAGAATCCACCTGAAGAACGAGCAGGACGCTGAAATGAATTGGGGGGGGGGGGGGGCGGATTTCATGCCCAATTTGAGGTGGATTCTGCATCAAAATCCACGTCAAATTCAGTACCAAAGTGAACTTATCCTAAGAAGCATCAGACAAAGCAGAGCACTAGCCTTGCTGATCTACATAAGGTATTTTGCAACAGGGGCCCCAACTGCTGCAGTCGGCTCTGCCACTTCGGGTTCGGGCAGAGCCAACTGCGCATGCTTCGTCAGCGATTTTGCGGTGGTCTCTTACATGAGCATACTGCGCCTGCGCAGTACGCTCGTGTAGTTCTATGGAGTACTGTGCATAAATAAAAAGTACAAAAGTGCTGCGGGAAAAACCGTGGCAGCAACGCTTCGCGGTTCTTCCCGCAGCGCTTTAGATAGAAAGTTCGCAGATAGAAAGTTTCCTCTGCGGACTTTCTGTTTCAATTATACCTATGGAGAAACCACCAGCGTTTCTGTAGGTATAATTGACATGCTGCGATTTCCAAAACCGAGCAGGTTTTAGAAATTGACGTGTGTCCACAGCACGGTTTTTACTGCACAGTAGGCATGGGATTTGCTAGAATCCCATCCACTTTGCTCTGACTGTAAAACGCTGCGTTTTTTTCCGCGGCGTTTCTTCTGCGGGCAAATTGCGGCATTTACGCCTCTCAGCTAGCGGAAAAATAAATGTCATGCTAAATTTTTGGGCAGATTCTGCCTAACTATAAGACATAGGGATGGTTTAGCAAAAAAAAAAAAAAAAAAGAGCTAAAATTACTGTAAATATCATGAGGCTCTGGCCTCTTCATAAATCACGTGCATGTCTGTGCGCCATACTAGAAATCTATGCTAGTCAGGAACTAGCTTAGATTTCCTGTATAAGCCAAAATACTGATAGTTATAATAAATATATGGGGGCGAGGTGTCCCGGCTCTCCTCTGCCCACATTTTCAGACTGTGGTGAGTGATGCACAGAATGGGGCATGTTTTGCATCTTTGGCGCATTTAAGGGCCTTGCACCAAAGATGTACCACATGATCACACATCTACACTGATGTGTTAATGAATTTCCCCCATTGTGTGTAAGTTTGTTTATTTTCACTTTCTCTATTGCAATGGCACTGGATTAAAGACAAGCCATTGATATGCTGGAACCTTTATCTACTAAAATATCCCTATTGGACTGATGTGATCTGCAGGATTCATTGTGTCCTATGACTACATACTCATTATTTTCATTCCTTATTATGTAACTGACATGTTGTGGTTTTATGTTTTGTTTTTTTTTTTAAATAAAGATGTAATATAAAAAAAAAAAAAAAAAAAAAGCTGCAGATGTCATGGAATGTTCCCGATTGTTAGCTCTGCAGAACATTATGACATCACGCACATTATATAAGTGGGCGCCGCACTAACATTCTCTTGAGGGTTACAGTTGATGGTGTATGCAGTTTTTGAAGTGTTGCTGAGCATCTTAAAAAAGTCAGTATGGAAGATATTGAGTTTCCTGACGAAACATGGAAAAAAATGGTTGAGAATGCAGAGCCGGCATTCAGGCCTTTTCAGTTCAGAGAGGTCTCATGTTGGCCTAACCTTGAGACCATCTACATAGAGGAGGAAGATGAGATGGAGGAGATAGATGAGATTGAACTGAACATCAGTGCATCAATAACATCTGAAAATTGGTCTGTTGTTGCTGAAATTGATGAGGAGGAAAACAACATGGAGGACATGGACGAGACAGTAAATGCTCCTTTAGAGTTTAGTATAAAGGAAGCATGGCCAAGTGTAGATTCTATTATCCCAAAGACAAAATGGTGGATTCCAAGATGTCTGAGAAAGACTTGAGAAAGAACATGACAGAGACAGAGATCATCCATGGAGCAAAAAAAATTACATAGCCCCTTCTGTCTAGATAAAAGCAATGTGGAGGATGAAGTGCAAGAGGAAGCTAGTGAAAATATATGTGAGAGACAGAGTGCACCATCCACACATCATGTGAAGGTAGCATGGGCGCCCCTGGAGTCACCTACATCAAGAAAGTGGTGGATCCCAAAACGCTGTAGAAAGAACCACAACAGCAGAGCAGTAGAGCCCTGGCCAGTAAGATTCGGCAGGGCTATTTTGTGCTGCTGGAAGGTGAAGATTTGATGTCACCACGACTTATTGTTATTATACTATATTATATTAAATTTACAAATAAATTCTTTCTCGTTCACTTCCTGTGTTTTCTGACTCGTATATTATAGGTAAATCAGCGCTGGGGTCCTGATCTGACCAAGGACAGCATCTATATGGAGTTTGTATTGTGTTTGCATTGGTTTCCTCAGGGTTCTCTGATTTCCTACTACACTCCAAAGACATACTAATAGGGAATTTTTGGTTGCAAGCCCTATTGGGGACAGTGGGGGGAATTTATTTAGACTGCCATTTCCTATTTCCAGTCTTAATAAAATAGCCCTACTGGCACAAGATGCACCAGAATTATTAAAGGGGTTTACTTACAAAAGGAAGCTATCCCTCACCCATAGGTTAGGGGACAACTGTCAGATCAGTGGGGGTCCAACTGCTCAGACCCCCACTGATCAGGAGAACGGAGATAGCCGAGCTGTGTACTTTGGTTATCTCCAGCACTCCCTTTGAAATGAATGGAGCTGTGTGTACACTGCCCAACCATTGTTCCATGCTTCTCCTGATCAGTGGGGGTCTGAGAGGTTGGACCCCCAGTGATCTGTAAGTTATCCTCTCTCCCACGGATAGGGGAAAACCATCTTTTGTGGAAAAACCTCTTTAAGAAGCTCTTGTGTGGTTTCTAAGCAGCTACAAGTGGTAAGTGAAAGGGAAATCTGCATTTACTGCTCTCTCCTTATAAAGCAGGGCAGTGTTGGACTGAAGGGCTTAGGGCCCACCAGTGGAACTTGTTCTGGGGGCCCACTCAACAGCGTCTTGCTAATAGCCTACACCATGGCTCCTTTACAGAAATCTTGCATATGTGCTGGCGTTACTGAGTATGTTCCCAGTATAGTCATCCCCCTATAGTTCTGTGCACTCCATAACAGCTCCATGGCCGGTTTATGCACAGTACTGTAAGGGGAATGATACGACCATGGAGCACTACACATATGTGCAAATTTTTAGTGGAGTTGCTGTGATGCAGACATAGCACACAGGGCTGCCAGCAGTCATTTTGAGCCTCCCCCCACACAGTATCATGCTCTAAATGGTGTATAATGCTCAACAGTGCCCTGCACAGTATAAAATACTCCCTAAGCCCCCCACAGTGGCCCTACATGGTATATAACGCTCCACACAGTATAATATGCTCCCCAGAGGTCCCCCAGTATAATGCTCCAAGGTGGCCCCACACAATAGAATCTGCTCCCCAGAGACCCCCCAGTATCATGATCCACAGTGGCCCCACACAATAGTATCTGCTCCCCAGGGGCCCTCCCCCAGTATAATGCTTCACAGTGGCCCCATACAATATAATATGCTCCCCAGAGCATCCCCCCCAGTATCATTGTCCACAGTGGCCCCATAACAATATAATCTGCTTTCCAGAGGGCCCTCCCAGTATAATGCTCCACAGTGGCCCCGCACAGTATAATATACTCCCCAGAGCTTCAAACCACTTCAGTCAAACCCCTTGAAATTCGTTTTGATGAATATTTGTGAGGTTTGCCTGTCCATTTCAGTGCTATTATTATACTCTGGGGTCTCTTCAGACCCCAGAGAAGAATAATCTGAGACCCAGGGGAGGTGAGGGAAAATAACAAACAGTTATACTCACCTTGCCTTACCTCTCCTTAGCATCCACGCGTTGCTCCACTTCCTCTGTTGGCTTCTTCTGCAGGCACATGACGCCAAGCTCCTTTCTGTTATGGATGTTGCCCAGTCTGCACTATGCCCACCTGGGGATTCACTGGTACCCTGGTGGCCCAGTCCGAGCCTGTGGCCATCCCCTTTAACTTATAAAGCATATTCTTAATGGGGCTATCATGTTAGTGTATATAGTGGGAAGTGCTTTAGTGTATATAGGGTGACACATAGGTACTATTTGAGGCAATCATTGGGACAATGCTGGAAAAAGAAGATCTATAAGTAGAGTAAAGTAGGGGGGCTGACCCTATATTTTAATTGTATAAAAGTTCCTCTGCTTATTTATCAGCTGGATACATCTGCTATCATGAATGTGCCAAACATTGATTGATGCATGTAACAACCTGGATAGAGAAAGACATCTTTCAAGAATGATCCTGAACACCCCATGCATCTGGTATCTTTCATTTTTCTGGCAGCACATGTGAAAGCCAAGTGATGGAAGACAATCTGCTTTGATTTTAATCTTTTGAAGAGTCAGCTGGATTATGGTACATGAGCGTATTTTGCTTACCAAACTAGTCAAATTTGAAAAACATGGTACCCCTGGATACATTACCTGCAATTATAATTTGAGGGGCTGTAGCTTTTTTCTTGTATATTTACTGTAGTCTGTAACTTGTTATCCAATCTCCCATTGTACCTAAATTCTTCTACTCCCATTGAGAGGCTACAAATTTCATGGCCAAACTTACAAATTTACCATATTGACTAATGGCAAGTCATATATTGTAAATGTATTGTAAATTGTCAGACAGTCCCCTAACCTGTAAAGCTGGCAATACACTGTACATAGCTGTCCAACAGCTGTTAGCCAAGCATGTATGTGTTTGTGGTTATCAGGGGTAAGTGTGCATGTGTTATGAATGGGGAGAGGGGAGTAAACTATGGCCAGACACAGAGCTAAATGAACATACTTGCACCAGTCCCTGCCCCCAATAGGGTCAATTTCTATTTTCCCAATTTCACACCACTACAGTGACAATCCACTCTACTGGCACAAGAACAGCATTGTGTTTAGAATGAAAATCATGTTGGTAGTTCTTAGTTAATTGTTACCTAAGTGTTAGCCTTACTAAAAGGGTCACAGAGAAATTGTGTTGCCTGTAATAATTGATCTTCTTCTAAAGGACTTAAGATGCCCATAAACCTTCAATAGCTATGTAACCAAATGCCTATTTGGCTATTCCCCCCAACCACCATACACACATACACTTGATTCAGCCAAGTGTACACGTATTGTCAATGAGAAGAAAGGAGTAATTTATCTCCCTAGGAAGTTAAGATTGGACAGTAAAATTCTACTTACCCAATCCTTCCTTTAGCTAACATCATGTGTGAGAAGAGAGTTGGAAAGTCTCCATAGAAATAAGATAACCGGATTGCTAAGAATTCATACCCGAGAAGCCATAAAAACCAGCAATTCTACAACAGAATGCCTAAAAAGAATCAATGTGATGGCCAAGTCAAAAAAACCTCAAAGCTCAATGAACTGAAGCAATGTTGTAAAGACGAGTGGGCCAAAATTCCTCCAGAACGATGTGAGAGACTGATATTAACGTACAGAAAGCAATTACTTGTATTACTACTATAGGTGGTTCTACAAGCTGTTGATTCATGGAATTTTTCACACTTGGCTTTTCCATTTTGGCTTCATTTTATACAATTGTAGGGAACTGCCATTTCTACTAGTATATAATGTATCTAGCTTCTCTGCCCCTGCAGTTTGGCTTCAGAGACCCCAGGCATTCAGTGCAGGGTTTGTTTGTAAATACAGTGAGTCAGACACATGTGAGCAGAGCTGCTGTGAGACAGACATGTTATGTCTGGGGGAGTCTAAGGCAGATGGTAGGTGTAATTCTAAGGAGTAGATAAATAGATATTTAAGAATCTATATCCTTGAGATCAGCTAGTGAAGCTGTTCTACCTTATTTCAGAGCCACCTGTTCCACTTTACTTCAGAGTATATAGTTAGGTATGTGTTACCCCCTATATACTCACAGGACCTAGCTAGTAACTGTAGTTAGGGATCCTATATATATATATATATATATATAGTTCAGGGCAGTGATAGGTTAGGATTCCGACGGCCAACTAGCTAGTTAGTGGCCCTGTTGCAATAGTACAGGGGTCAGCAACCTATGGCAGTGTACATGAAGATTTCGTATAGTATCAGCAGTATATCTAGGCGACTTTTCGGTCAATAGTATGACCTTTTTCAAGCCCATTCTGCTTGTGATCCAGGGTTGGTGGTGACCAGCTGAGTAGGGGGTTACATTAAACCCTCCTAATGTTAGCCTAACATTTGGAGGGCTCTATGTAAACCCTACTCACCAGGGTTAAAACACCTGATTTTGCGGGGGGGGGGCATGGCCAGTCAGACATGGAAATGTACTATTACAGGCCGCCATTAAAATGAATAGGCAACCATATAATGTATGATAAGCTCAAGTCTAAGTCTGCTACAACTCCCTTAATATTTTATAGGTAAAAGTATCAGAATGAGAAAACCTTTGTTCATTTACATTTTCGATCATTTTGCAGCTTGCAGGTATATTGCATCCTCTATAGCAGGGGTCGGCAATCCATGGCACGCGTGCCACTCTTGGCACGCGAGGCTTATTTCCCTGGCACGGCAGCGGACTCCTCACCCAGCAGTTTCGATCGGACCAAACACGGCCGAAACGAAAAACTGCTATTATTATACTGTGGGGTCTCTTCAGACCCCCGCGTATAATAAGCGGAGCCCCCGGAGAGATGATCAAACATAAAAAACAATGTTACTCACTATTCCACGCTCCGCAGCCTCTCTGTACTCTTCAGGCGCTTCTGCCTGAAGTCAGCTGACAGGGCCTCAGGGGTCACGTCTGCGTCTGACGTCATTACGCATAATGATGCGACGTGACCCCTGAGACTCAATGAGCGGTCGCTGACTACAGGCAGAAGCGCCCGAAGATACAGAGCGGCTGCGGAGCGTGGAATGGTGAGTAACATTGTTTTTTATGTTTCATCACCTCTCTTTGCCCTCCACTTATTATACTCTGTGGTCTGAAGAGACCCCACAGTATAATAATAGCTAGTGAGTGTGCAGGGGCCACTATAGAGCATAATACCATGTGCAGGGGCCACTATAGAGCATAATACCGTGTGCAGGGGTCACTATAGAGCATAATACCGTGTGCAGGGACCACTATGGGACATATACCGTGTGCAGGGGCCACTATGGAGCATAATACCGTGTGCAGGGGCCGCTATGGGACATATACCGTGTAGGGGCCGCTATGGGACATATTGCTGTGTGCAGGGGCCGCTATGGGACAAATACTGTGTGCAGGGGCAGCTATGGGACAAATACCGTGTGCAGAGGCCGCTATGGGACATAATACCGTGTGCAGGGGCCACTATAGAGCATAATACCATGTGCAGGGGCCACTATGGGACATATACCGTGTGCAGGGGCCACTATGGAGCATAATACCGTGTGCAGGGGCCGCTATGGGACATATATCGTGTGCAGGGGCTGCTATGGGACATATACCGTGTGTAGGGGCCGTTATGGGACATATTGCTGTGTGCAGGGGCTGCTATGGGACAAATACTGTGTGCAGGGACTGCTATGGGACAAATACCGTGTGCAGGGGCCACTATGGGACAAATATTGTGTGCAGAGGCAGCTATGGGACAAATACTATGTGCAGAGGTCGCTATGGGACATAATACCGTGTGCAGGGACCGCTATGGGACAAATACTGTGTGCAGAGGCAGCTATGGGACAAATGCCGTTTGCAGAGGCCGCTATGGGACAAATACCGTGTGCAGAGGCCGCTATGGGACATAATACCGTGTGCAGGGACCGCTATGGGACATAATACCATGTGCAGGGACCGCTATGGGACATATACCGTGTGCAGAGGCCGCTATGGGACATAATACCATGTTGCAGGGGCCGCTATGGGACATTATTCTGTATAACGGTGTGTTTTCTATATTAAGGATGTGTTTTTGCACAGAAAACTCAGGCTTTGTTTTTTTTTGTTCAAAAATGGACCAGTTTTACATCGAATGAAAAAGTTCCAAATATAGCTGCATCCAGATACATAGTGTGTTTTCACCATAAGACTGCCTCCATACGGTGCTCCTAGACACTTACATTTACCACTAATTGGGGGCTGCACATGGACTTTCATTGCTTCTAATCAGAAAGTACAGGAGTGTCCCAGGAAATAGCAGTAAACGCATGTGTCCTAAAGCATCTGGTGGCAGCACTTCTGTGTTATGGTTTGTGGTATATGACTTTAGTTTAGGGGTCATCAGACTTACAATTATTGACCGCCACTCCGAGTACCTCATCTTTGATTTTTTTATTAAAATCGGCACACTGAACAAAAAAGGTTGCCTACCCCTGATCTATAGTGTTTGTAAACCTATACTATTATTAAGTTATGTGACTTTGTACCAGTTGAATTCCCATTTTTGAACGAGAAAAAGATGACATTCTCCTGCACAGACAGAATATGAATAATGCAGATCTATGGTTTGACTGTTTTGTCCAGTGCCCATTTTGCCCCTTTGAATTGAGGTCAACACAATCCAAAAACTAACCTGCAAAGCAAAACTGCAATAAACTTAAAAGCTTTTTCTCAAGGCGAAGTATCTAATGTTCCATATGTAACTTTTGCCTATAAAAGATTTACTTGAAGAAATTAACTTTTGATATCTGACATTTTGTAACTTCGCTGACTGTATCTAAAGGCCGTCTGGCCATTTTTAGCCGCTGCAGTATGTGTTGATTTTTATTAATACCATTCATAATGCAATGTCATGTCATGTAATAATGGCCACTACGTCTGCAGAGATCTGACTCAGACAGATTTGAAGTGGAGCATGGAGCGTTCAGAAATGAATCACACAAGGCCAACAATGTACATAAGTTAATGTTACTGCAGTCAGACACATTATTTGATTACTGCGAGATGATTTGTACATGAAATTTGTTGAAAAAAAGTTTCTCAGCAGAAGAAAATTTACTTGTTTCTTATAGAAACGGGAACGCCAGGTTTTCACATGGGGACGATCACTGCAGCTGAGAATGACTTCATAAAAAATATTGCGTAGTTTACAGAAAAAAATACTGGCATTTATTTTTCCATCTGTGTGTGATAGTTACCTGATAATATTCTTTTTCTCACTGATGGTTTTGTAGTCTGTATATGGTACTTTCTGCCCTGGTGGTAATATCATAACATATCAGTTCTCCTTGATAAGCTTCTGAGAGGGCGGAGCTATAAGCAGGAAGCAAAGAGCAGCAACCTGAACCAGTGATGAAACAGGAGGCGTGTTTATGACTAACTGACTTCCTGTAGGCACTGTAACTCAATTGTAGTTTCAGAGTCACTGAAGTTTGGGGAGCTAAAAAGCATAAAGTAGTGAAAAAAATCTGTTGTGACTATTGACTTTGACCAGTTTCATACAAATGGATTTGGACTGGTTATTGGCAGTATATTCTAGACCAAGCCCTGAACTGGGACCACAATAATTATCTACAATACCAGAAGCCCCTTCTTCCCTGCAACCTATACTGAATTAAAGTATGGGGTAGTAGAGTCTCGTGAAAGCAGGGACTCATAGCATCATAGATCACTATAACGTTTGAAACACAAAGAGGAGGACTGGATGGTACTCCAGTTGTTCATCTGCAAACATTGTCAATTCACACCATAAGTGCATAAAGTTATATCCACAATAGTGATATAGTGAAGCAAAAATACAGCAGCAACGTTTCAGGAAAAAAACCTTCTTCAGGCTTAGTATAAAAAGCAATTATGTGGTTAGGTGTGAAGATTTCGTAATCTGTTCTGGCCCCTTGGGGGAACCAGGTGGTGGGAGGTCCAGGGTGACTGCAGTCACAGACATGTCAATAGGGAATTCAGATTGAGAGCCCAACTGGGGACAGTAAGTGATTACAATGGGGAGATTTATTAAGCAAAACATATGGCATAATTTGCACAAAAAATTTGTCTAACATGCTGTGTACCACATTTATCAAGTGTTTTAGACACTTTTTAGACACCTCCAACTTGTTCATAAAGGGGCGTGTCATATTGGGAAAGGGCATGGCATACATTGTGATGTGTTCCATAAATGCTCCAAGAACTTTTAAGCCAACTATTAAGTGGCACAGTTTAAGACTTTCTATTCTAAAGTTGCACTGTTTTGGAGCCCACGACTGCTTGTGTCCTCCAGAAGTTATGACACTTATTCATAGTGGGTGTTATTATATTATGCACTCCTCGACTTACCTATAACATATAACCAGGTTTGCTTTTATATAAAAAAAATTAAGGTAGGGGTCTCCTGATGTCACCTTCTTGCATCACCATAGCTTTCATTACTGCCACTGTAAGTGTTTATACCTGCATATTATAGTTTGGTTAAAGAAAACCAAATGTATAACAGTTGACATAAGTTTTATAACTTTTTAGGTACCTCAAAGTTATCTGTTAGAAACTGGCCAACCCTTAAAAACCTTACACAAACTTATACTCCAGAGAACTCTTACCAATGGTATTAAAGCACGATATCCATTACAATAAAGCCACCAAAATAATGTATTTAGTATTTTGATGCTTTTATGCCAATCCAGATCATTCAGGGCATGCTGTTTCTTTACCTTCCGAACTTTCATCAGTAGCTATGTCTCCCACACTCTCATCCAGCACAGGATCCACCCAGTACACCTTCTGTGCTAACCACAATACAGCCCAGCCCTCCTTAATGCACCATCTTCATACTCCCAGTTCTTCTTCTGTACAATAGCTTCTATCTACAACATGTTCTAAATTATTATGCAAATAATATTTTTCTCTGATTTTCCTAAGTGATCATACAAATGACAGTATAAAGTTCAGATTAGAGTATAAATCAAATTTTATTGGAGAAACCTCCCAATGATAATTTATTTTTTTATAAGTTAAAAAATCTAAATCCAAAATATCATGCACAACATTTTATAGGTTGTAAAGATCAGAAAATGGTCATTTGTTGTATTTGCAGCATTAAAAGTTCACATTTACTGAAACCAAAAGCTATTTCAATGAAAAACATCTTAACAGGCCAAGTTACATATTAACATAGGACCCCTTCCTTGATATCACCTTCACAATTCTTGCATCCATTGAACTTGGGAGTTTTTGGACAGTTTCTGCTTGAATTTCTTTGCAGGATATCAGAATAGCCTCCCAGAGCTGCTGTTTTGATGTGAACTGCCTCCCACCCTCATAGATCTTTTGCTTGAGGATACGATAAAGGTTCTCAATAGGGTTGAAGTCAGTGGAGTATGGGGGCCATACCATGAGTTTCTCTCCTTTTATGCCCATAGAGGTATTCTTTGCTGCATGAGATGGTGCATTGTTATGCATGAAGATGATTCTGCTACAGAAATCACGATTCTTCTTTTTGTACCATGGAAGAAAGTAGTCAGTCAGAAACTCTATATACTCTGAAGAGGTCATTTCCACACCTTCAGGGACCCTAAAGGGGCCTACCAGCTCTCTCCCCATAATTGTGGCCCAAAACATGACTCTGCCACCTCCTTGCTGACATCGCAGCCTTATTGGGACATGGGGGCCATCCACCAACCATCCACTTACTCCATCCATCTGCACAACACTCATCAGTAAACAAGACTGTTTCTGGGCTCACTGCAACTGTTTCTGCTTGTGAGCACTGTGTAGGGGTGGCCAAATAGTAGGTTTATGCACAACTGCAAGCATCTTGAGGATCCTACACCTTGAGGCTCATGGGACTCCAGAGGCCCCAGCAGCTTGAAATCCCTGTTTGCTGCTTTGTAATGGTATTTTAGCAGCTGCTGTCTTAAACCGATAAATGTGTCTGACAGAAACCTTCCTTATTATACCTTTATCTGCACACACCCATCTGTGCTCTGGATCAGCCACAAATCTCTTCACAGTACGATGATAATGCTTAAGTTTTCGTGAAATATCTGATGTTTTCATATCTTGCCCAAGGCATTGCACTATGTGACGCTTTTTGGCAGCTCGTTACCAGGCAAATGTCTGATTACTGTACTATAACGAGCTGTGCACCTTGGACTGTATATATCACATGACCATGGTGTTATGACCCGGTCTTTACAGTCTCAGCCTGTTAGGTTCAGGCGCGGAGTGTCTGGATGACATTCTGCGCGTGAATTGTCTGACGCGCGGCAGGAGAATATTCACACTTGGCATGTGGTCTCTGCAGTACCACTCACACGTGGATCACGCAATGAGTTGTATCGCTGGTCAGTGCTCTAGTGTGTCTTTGCCTCTCAAGGGGTTAAGTCTCTCTACAGTGCTAGGACTCATTTAAGGCTGTGGGTGGCTCAGAGGTCTGCTGTCCAATTACCTTTCTTACTACTTCTGCTCCTGGCTGTATAACTCCGCTTTGCATGCTGTCAGTTGTCGATCTTAAACTTCAGTTGCCTGTGTTTTCTAGATGCCGCAACCCAGTCGGATGAGACCGGAGGATGGGAGTAGTAGTGGCGGATGCTGTGCCACCTAGCAGGCCGAGCACGCTCCCAAACGGCTCCAGCCCCGCTCCTAGGCCGGACAAGGTCAAGGGGGGTCCTGCAGCACTACCGGATGGTGGTGGTAGTTGTTCTTTCCCCCGGGGCACTTCCAGTTGAAGAGGGGGACCTCTCCTACCTGAGCCGGTGTGGTGTTGGTCGGAAGAGCCCTGATGGTGAAGCAGGCACGACTCAGGGGTCAGCATTGCAGGTAAACCAAACAGCCTTTTATTTAGGCAACTGGAACAAAAGACAACGGCAGCTTCCAGATGGGGGTAGTAGTCCTGCAGTGTCCTAACCCCAGCCTTGGTTCTAGGAGGGTGCACCAAAGACAGTATCGGCTCCACAAGATGGCTTCCTCTACTCCACCTCTGTACCTCTCCCAGCTTGCTATACTGGGGATAGAGTTACAGGGAGTCCTGACAGGGAACTGGATACCTGAATACTAGGCCCGAATGCGACTCTCCTGTCAGGGTCCTCTCCTGCTCCTCCGGGCACGACACGAATCAAGTTCAGCCACTTGGAAATCTCCACTCTCTAGCTCTGAGCTGTCTTGAGATGAGCCTGAGGCTGATGTTATCCCTCCTGAGGCTGTGGTAGCGGCGGTTGGCCTTCAGTCCAGCCTGGTGGCAGGTCAGCTCTGCACACCTTGTCTGGTCTACAGCACGCACTGAACTGAACCTCAACCGTCGCCGGGGAGATTATATCTCCTCACAACCCCGCCCAGTGGCCTGTGATAGGCCAGGGCTGAACCTAGTCTGGGTTTGAACACTGCAGGGGGAAAAATACAAAGGGAAAGCTGCACAAAAATACACTTAACACAGAACAGAACTTACAGACATAAAACCCAGAGGCACACAAGACAAACACATAAATGCAGAAGCACTCTGGGATGCTGCACAGAAATTATCTGTGTGCTCGAAATTGCTGTTATCATCTGAGTCTGAGTCCTGGTCCGTTCACTTATACCTTGCTGCCTATTCATGTGGATATTTGATAATTATCTGAGCACCTTATCCCAAACATAGTTTGTTCTGGGCGCAGTTAGGCCTAGTCTTTTACTGCTTGGAAGTTTGGACTTTTGTAGGGTTTTTTGTGTGATGCAAAGTTCTGTTTCTCCTATCCCTTTGGATAGTGTCAGCAATGCTGTGTTTCACATTTATTTTCTGCTCTGTACTTTGTGTTTCCTCATATTCACCGTTAGTCCAGTCGGACACCTGTGGGGGGCTTTCTTTGTAGCTAACCTCTTCTTTCAAGATGTGAAACAAGTCAGGTTTACTGTTTCTCCTGCAGGCGAGTTATTTCTCCGGCTGTGTTCGTGTCCTCTCAGGTTAGTTAGTCGGGCCCATGGCTACTTCTAGTGTGCAAAGCAGTGATTAGGAGTATCACACAAGAGTAATTCCAAACTGCTCATACTAAGTTTTTTATTTTGTTTTCTTTTGCATTTTTCTTTATATACTTGACTGAGAAGTTATCAGTCAGGGGCCAGTCCCTGGTCAGAGATCCCCAACATAACACATGGACTGTGTATATCACATGACTATGGACTGATTTTTATGGCCAATCCCTTTAAATCCAATTTGCATAATAACTGATTGATTTTAAGTCTTAAGTCCAGCAGTAGTCAACAAGATTGCAAGCAACTCAATGTATTCATTTGGTTTGCAGCTCAGTAGTTAATATCAATCAGTAACCCTACAAAAAGTCATGAGGGTAATTCATAAAGACTGGTGTACTGTATGCCAATCTTTATTTCCCCTGCAATTGCCAGAGGATTCGCAAGATTTGTGACGAGACCCAGGTCTCACCATGAATAAGACATACTAATAAGACATGAATAACTATACTTTCAGCGCGATGTAATAGTACACTGCAGAGCAGGAAGGGGTTAAAATATACTATGTGCGATACGATATTTTCTATATAATAAATAGTATCATACAGACACAATTACTTGTCGAGCAGGAAAGTTGAGTTGCTATATTCTAACTATGAGCTAAACTACTGCATGTTTCAGCATATTATACTTTGTAGATTATAACTGTCACGATTTCAGGTTTGCAGTACGTAAAGAAAATTAACATAACAAATTCTATCAAATTCCAATAAATCACTCTTTGCTTGTGCTGTTTTTATATTGCTTGGCAACAGGGAGAGTTTGCTTAACAACAGTCACTTTACAAAATGCTTTCAGTGCTGAGGGTTGCTCCTCACCATTATACTGCCAGGTAAGGGCAGATTCATGACGTGAGTATGTGGCATCCCAGAGCTGGCTATGGCTGGGCTGAGGGTGATCTCTGTAGTCATTGTATTATTTCCTGTTGCTTCATAGCCTGTGTGACATAGCAGGGGGTCCTGAGTCTCACACAACACAGCGCCACCTAGTGAGCCTCACACATGCATTACACCTCCCATAGGATTGAATAGTAACCAAATGTCCAATGGGAGGACATCGCCTGGGAAAAGGGGAGGAGTCAGCTGATCACTGGGTCCCCATGGTAACACCCCTGCAGGAAGGTCCTGCGTGTGAGGGGTTAGAAGTGTGGAGTGTTAGGAGGAGGAGGTGAGGAGATAAGTGTGATGTCCTGTGAAGAAAGCAGTGAGTTTAGTGCAGGAATCTCAAGTCCTAGACAGGCCCAGGAAGGTTGGAGAGCTGACATACTCCAGCTATTCAGAAGATCCTGTCCCCTGTCTGCCTAGCCATCGCCCTGAAGGAAGTCAAGCATCATTATCTTGTCAGCATGAGACTGTGGAGAGAACATTCTGGAACACGTGCTCCATAGCAAGTATCACAGGATCCAGGGGCCAAGGCCAGACCTGTGGAATATCCTGCCACCCTGACTATTGCACCCCGAAACTCTGAGCTATCAGGACCACATAACGTGAGTGGGGAATATTATGTACTAGTATCATGGTGGGCATCCTCCTATGAGCCAAATAGGAGCCCAGACACACCTTAGGGCTGTAACACTGAAGTATAAGGGGCTAGGAACACCTTTCATCAAGTCTACCCTGCACCCCAGGACTTTGCTGTGTCACCAGGCGTACCCCGTTGTTTTGTATTGAAGAAACTGTTTAAGCATTTGTGCCTCCACACCCATGGAAGTAAAAGTTCAACTTTACAACCGTTTCTGTGTCTGACTCTGCACCGACAACATCAGGGCGCCCCAAACACCACCAGTCGGCACAGTATAGGGGAAGCGCCCCGGGGGAACAATCACCACCAACATTTGTGCAGCCCCCTCATCACCGGTATCA